>BLSH010165808.1:4738-18492 GCA_018402905.1 Glandirana rugosa
CCCCCCCCCCCCCCCCCCGTGGACACCTGCACTCCTGGAACCACAGAAACTCTGTTGTTCTTTCTTTCTACTTTCTTTCTTTTGTTCTTCCTTTCTGTGCTTTTTTGCCAGTGCACATGACATTCCTGGGGGCAGCCCTATACCAATAGGCTAGACTTGGTTGTCTTATAGGAGCTGAGACTGCTGTAGGTGATGCTACTGTAGCCAGGTGCTTAGCTACAGCAATATGGAGATGGAGATATTGCCCTTTAATCTTCTCTCCCCCTCATGAGATATTGATGTTTTGCTGCTCAATCCTACCCAGCTAGCAGGGGGAGAGCTAATGTCAAGCAGTCCCATAGACTTCTATGCAGAGCACTGAGAATCTTGGAAGTTGACGCTTGAGACAGCAGCCATATAATGGCCACATTATAATGATTACAGTACATTTTCCAATATATACCGTGCATTAGGAGCAGAGAGAGGATTTTTATTAAACTGGCAAGGAAAGTTTTTCCTCTTGCCACTGAGGGAGTTAGAGAGAGAGAACCTCTGTCTGAATTTCACCTGCCAGCTGTAGAACATATCAGCTGAGAACCATGCCTAAGACTGGGAGTGAGGACACCCAGGGACAGCAAGGCACTGCCCACATCACAGCGCCTGCACCACTGCTGCAGGAAGACTGGAGCATCCACTTACTCTTTAGTTCTAGAGACTGAGGGGGGCCCCTTTCTACAGTGAGTGGTTACCACAGCATTGTGGGGACTAGTAAGAGAGTTATTTGCCCATAGCTTATACTGCTAGCAGGGACTGAGCCACACAAAGCAGGACATCAAGTGTACCCAATCCATACTGTAATCATAGTGAACCCTATACCACATGTATTTCAAACCTAGACTGCACCTATACCAACCCTGTGCTGCAATATACAGAACCTTTACTTCATCTGAACTACATCTACAGTACCTTGCACCTGTGCCAAGACTACAGTATATCGTAGTTATACTGCTCCTGCATGCAGGTTAACTGGGCTTGTCATTAAGTGCACCGATGATATTAAAGAGCCCCAACGATAGCCGGCAAAAGAGCATCTCAAAGGACTACCCCTCCTGTAATAATTATTCTGTTAGAGTGGAGAAGAGACATCCCTGCTCACTTCCTGGGTGACCTTGTCCATCTGGCAGAGGAAGTCAACACCCATTTAATCCAGCTACAAGTGTCAGATACTAATCTGAAAAGCCCACGTTAGACTGTGACAGAGTCTGAAATATACACCCTCACTCTGGAATCTACTTCAGGACTGCCTTCTGCTTCCTTCTTTACTGATGTAGGGAAGTTAGTGGAGAATGTCTTAAAGAATGGCTCTGCCCCTATCAAAGTGCTGCGTAAACTGTTGGCACCATATAAATTCTGTATAATAATATAATAATCAGTCATGGATATCGGAAGTTCTTCTCAGGGAAGACTGACTATATTCAAGATTTGTATGCTGCACTTGGATGAGTTGAGAAACTCCCAGATTGTTAGAAAAAGATTGTGCTGAGGACGTGTTTGCATTTGATTGCTGTTTCCTCTAGTCCCCAGAGGAGGCGGTCCAGGCAGCTCTATTTAAGCAGCGTGCTTCCTGTAAGCAAGTGCTGTCCATTCTACAGCGTTTCCTGCACCTGTGACCCCCCCGGTGACTACTTCTGAGTGACTTCCTGTTCCTGTTACCCCAGCTAGCCCTCCGGACCTGTTGATATCTGCCTGCATCTGACCCCGGCTTGTTTACGACCATCCACTTGTCTGCTCCCTCTGTACTTCTGTTGCCAGCATGTTACCGACTCTGCCTGTACCCGACCATCCGTTTGCCTGATCCCGTTGTACCCCACTGCCTGCCAGTTGTCGACCCGGACTGAACCACTACTCTCCTGCCGCCTTGCACAAGCTTCTGTGGACTTCTGATTACCACCTGAAGATTGTCCAGCCCTCGTACTCCCCTGTGCTCCAGAGCTCCCTGTCTACACTACCAGGGGTTCTTACAACACAACAAAATTTCACCCATGGGACTTTAAATGAGGAATGTATAAGGTATGCACAAAACCAAAGTATAAGGAGTATTGTTTATTACTAAAAAGTATAAACATCAGGACAAAATAGAAAACAAGGCATAATATGCCCGTCAACAATATGGTATAAACATATGGCCATCCAAAATGGGTATATACATGGTATAATGATATCAAGATGTAAGATTATACAACTGCATATGAATACTTGATGCGTTTCGCGAGCTCGGCTCGCTTCTTCAGAAGTAAAAGCAGAGTATCTAAAAAGGAACACATGTTGGTTATAATGTATAGTGTAGGGTTGGTGAGACAGAAAGCAGGGGGCTAACCATGTAAGCACCCCATACTCACATCTAAGCAGATGGACTCCAAGAGAACTAGCCCCCCAGGGGCAGGAGCGGGTAGTCCTCAGTCCGGGAGCTGAAGGGGCGGGACCGGTGGCAACCAGCCGGGGACCAAGCGGAGGAAGAGCACGGCCAAGGTAGAAAGATGAAGGATGTCCCTGGGTGTGAGCCACATTCCAGCACAGGAAGTAACTGTTGTAAGAGTATATGTATGATATATGTAATAAATATATATGAATTGTCCATATATATATATATATATATATATATATATATATATATATATGCATCATGATCAGTAGCTAACTGTACATGAGCAATAGGATCAGTACAGGTGTGAGTATCTGTATGTATATACTTCAGTTCTAGCCTGTGTACAAGGACATGTGGAAGGACCACAAGGGGCAGAGAAAATAAAAAAGGCAAGGCTCAAGGGATGTAAAGAATGGTAGATGAAGATGAAAATGTAGACAAAGTGGTAAGTGGGAAGGTAGATGCATGATGAGTGTAAAGTAGGAAAAAATGGTGCGTGAAGATGACAATGAAAAATGTGTGTGATGTGCCAAAAGGTCAAAGAGATGATATTAAGTGAAAGAGCAATTGCTGTGGTTGAAAAACTATAAGTGATGTCGAGTGGCTCACCTATCTGGTGTGTCCTGGATCATGGTGAAGTGCCAAATGAGAAATGAACCACCTATCTGGTGTGTCCTGGATCATGGTGAAGTGCCAAATGAGAAATGAAAAGGCTCGCCATGCTAACCCCTCCGCTCAAATACCCGGCCGAGCGCCGCCGGCCCCGCCCCTAGCACCATACATCAGATGACTAATGGCGTGGGCGTGGGTAACCTTGAGGCCCGGGAGCTTGGGTGCAGCCAGGAGTGGAGAGAGATCCTGGAGCAGCACAAGGGAGCAGGAGAGCCACAGAGAGGCTACAAGAAAGGCTTTTTAAAGGATCCACCGGTGTCGGTGAGTGACATAGCCGGGGGGCTGGAGAAGAGGACCAGAGCAGGAGACAGTGGACAGTCTGTGGAAGGTGGAGGAGGGAGCAGTCTCACGGGACAGTAAGATAAGCCAGAGTGGCCTGGAGAAGTTTGGGCTGGGAGCAGTAGTCCATCAAAACCATGCTAGCACCATTGAACTTTAGAAACATAGAAACATAGAAAAGTGACGGCAGAAAAAGACTGAGTAGTCCATCGAGTCTGCCCCTTTTTGTTATTATTTTTTTTTTGTTTTTTTGTTTTCACAACTATAGATTTATGTTTATCCCAAGCATGTTTGAAACCATTTACTGTTAACTGTCTCTGTTGATAGTTTATTCCAATCATCAACCACCCTTTCAGTAAAATAATACTTTCTAAGATTAGTTTTGAACTTCCCTCCAGTTAGTTTGAGGTCCCCGTGTTCTTGATTTTGGTTTCATATTGAAAATCTGCTCTCCTCAACCTTATTCACTCCCTTGATGTATTTAAAGGTTCCAATCATGTCTCCCCTCTCCCTTCTTTCCTCCAGACTGTACATATTAAGTTCCTGAAGTCTCTCTTGATATATTTTATCCCCCTTTGCTTTTCCCACTGCCTGATCACACTGTCTGTTCATTTTGCAATCATCTGAAATAAGCACCCCCAAATCTTTTTCTTCTGTAGTGCTGGCTAACACTGTGCCCCCAATGCTGTACTCTCTAAGGGGATTGTTTTTCCCTAGATGCATTATTTTACATTTAGAAATATTGAACTGCAGTCTCCACTGCTTTGACCAATCTTCCAGCAATGCCAAATCATGTTCCATGTTACAGATACCTCCAGGGATATCAACCCTATTACACACCTTTGTATCATCAGCAAAGAGACATACATTGCCCAGCAAACCTTTAGTTATATCACTTACATAAAGGTTAAATAGAACAGGACCCAGTACATAGCCTTGTGGTACCCCACTAGTGACTGGTTTTTGCTCTGAGTGAACCCCATTTACAACCACACTCTGGGATCTATCCTTTAGCCAACTGCATATCCACTGAACCACCCAAGGGTTAAGTCCCAGTTTGTACAACTTTTGTATCAGATCATTATGTGGAACTGTATCAAATGCCTTGCTGAAATCAAGATACACTGTTAGGAAAGAAACATTTTGGCTAAACAATGTGTTTCCGCGGTGGTGCGCACGATTGTGCGCGTTCGCGCGCGCCTGTGCGCGCGCACGCGCCGGAAGCGGCGCCAAATGGGGCTATTTAAACCTGAAGACTCCCTCAGCAAGTGCTGCTCGTTCTACAGCGTTCCCGACCTGTAAACCTCAGCTCCTGATACCTGTTCCTGTGTTTGTTCTGCCTCCTGTTGACCCGGCTTGTTCTGACCTGCTGTTCTGCTACCTGCACCGACCCCGGCTACCCACGACCATCCGATTGTCTGCTCCTTTGTACCTTTGCTGCCCGCCCATTAACGAACCTTGCTTGGACTCTGACTACCCGTTTGCCTGATCCTCTTGTACCTTCCTGCCTGCCTGTTGCCAACCCAGCCTGTACGACCATCCTTCTACCTGCACGTCTTCTGGAGCCTCACTACACCATCGGTGACCCTCCAGCCCTCGTGCCATCCCGCACTCTTGGGCCTCTGTCTCCACTACCAGGGGTCCTTGAATCGGGTGCGCAAGAGCGGTTGTTCCCTGCACAAGACAGACTCCACCACCAGGTACGTGACATACATTATGTCCACAGCACCACCCTGATCCAAAACACTGGTAATATAGTCAAAAAATTAAATCAGATTTGTCTGGCACAATCTGCCCTCAGTAAAGCCATGCTGCTTTGGGTCCAGCAAGCTATGTATTTTTAGGTGATCAATGATCCTTCTTTTGCGAAGTGATTTCATTACCTTGACTACAATTGATGTTAAACTCACTGGCCTGTAATTGCCAGCTTCTACCTTGCTGCCCTTCTTGTGGATTGGTACAATATTAGCTATCCGCCAATCATGGGGAACTTCTCCTGTTAGAAGAGATTTAGTTAAAAGATGTGTTGATGGTCCAACAACTATATTGCAAAGTTCTCTTAGAACTCTGGGATGAATACCATCAGGGCCCATTGCTTTATTAAGCTTTAACCAAGCCAGTTCCTCAGCTACCTCTGTCTCCATAAATCCTAGAAATGAACCATCATTACTAGAACCGATATGATTCCCTAATGTGTTATCATTAGTGCAGTCTGTCTCTGAAAAGACTGAACAGAAGTAATTGTTTAAATGGTTTGCTACTTCCTGGTCTCCCTCAACATATGTGTTGTGCCCAGTTTTCATTATAGTGATCCCATTGTATTTTTTTCTTCTATTACTAATGTACCTAAAATAGGTTTTATCTCCTTCCTTAATAGACTTAGCAATTTCCTCCTCTTTCTGTGTTTTTGCAGCACTGATAATGTGTTTGGCCTCCTTTTGTCTATTTTTATACTCCTCTCTATATGCCATATGTTCCCCTTTACTATCCTACTTACCTCTTTGGTGAACCATATTGTTTTTTTTCTTCCGTTTATTCTTACTAACTTGCCTGACATATAATCTAGTTGCCTCCACGATGGTAGACTTTAATAGTGCCCACTGATTCCTTACTCCTGTCATTTTACTCCAACCTTTCAGTTAATTTTTTTAGAAATTTCCCCATTTCAGCAAAATGTGTCCTTTTTTTTTAACAATAGGTTTTTATTGAAAATTTGACAAACATTACAAGTTGCATTCCCTTGGCAGGGAGTGTAGAACATTATACATGTAGTGAAAAGACAATTAGAGGGCCTTGAGTAATACTTTCGAAAATCACAGAGCAGTAAGCACTACAAATACAAGGACACTCGTATATAACAGACATAGATTTTAACAGAGGTGCTAACCTGGTTAGCCTCGACTTGTCTAGAATGGCTCCAATTGGTTGAATCTTAACATCCCTCTCTCACCGGGAAGAGTCTGCCCCCCCAAATTGGGAGCTATACTGTGGGCAGACAATGCTTAATTTGAATGGATACCGGGTATTTTGGTAAGTGGCACCAAGTGGGTGGTCGCCTCTGCTTCTACATTATAGTTGAACAAAAACAGTAAATAGACATGTCTAATGTTCTTATACAACATACCTCTGGGTGCTTTTCTTAGATTACTGCATGTGTGGAAATTTTGGTAGGAACTAGATGGTTAAATCTTTATAGAGTTTCACTATTCTTATTCCGCGTGGAGTGAGAGAGCCTAACTTTTCAGTGAGTTTGGATGGCATTCATATTGGGTAGGAGGACCATTTTGAAGTAAGCTAGGCATTCCATTTCATGTGGAAAGCCTGAGCTCTGTTATCTTTGTAGGCAACCATCCTCTCCATCAGTGCTTGGTTGTTTACCCTGTTGATTACTTCAGCAATTGTAGGGGGATTGATGGATCTCCATCTGTTTGCTATTGATATTCGAGCAGCAAAGAATATATGGATGGTTATTGTTCTTAAATGCGGGGGGAAGTTTTCTATTCCTATGGAAAGGAGGGCCATAGCTGGGGTCAATTTTGTTTGGGAGATTGTAGTCACCGTGATTAGCTCCATAACTTCTCTCCAGAAGACTTTTAAAGAGGGACATTCCCAAAATGTGTGCAGGAGAGTTCCCCTACTCTGGCACTCCCTCCAGCAAAGTGGAGAGATCTTGGGGTCTATCAGGTGCAATTTGGGGGGCGTTAGGTAGTAACTATGCAATAGTTTTAGTGCGTTGTCCCAGTGGTCAACACAGGCAGATAGTTTGTTGTTGGAGCTAATTGCTACGCTCCATTGCCGCATTGTGAAATCCACATTTAGATCTTGTTCCCATTTTCTCATAGTTTTCAGCTTATTGGTAAGGGGGTTATGATTATAGAATTTATAGAATAAGGAAATTCCTTTTGTGGGAGATTGGGATTTCCCAGTTAGAAAATGCCAAAGTGTAGTCGGGAGATAAAGAGTGGTTTTGGGATTGGTGATATGAAAGTGTCTAATTTGGTTGAGTTTAAGTCGATCAATTTCTGTGGGTACGGGGATATCGTCGATATTGAAATGGATACCATTTTTTGTCCATTGTTGGGTAGAAAAATCTGGGATTAGGTGCTCGTATGCTGCCAGTGGCAACATGATTTTGGATTGTTGCTCCTCTCGGAATGACATATTTGTCAAGGCTGTCCAGGCCTTAACCGTAGCCTGTAAGGTGGGGGAGTCAGGTGTTTG
This sequence comes from Glandirana rugosa, assembly GCA_018402905.1. NCBI lineage: Eukaryota > Metazoa > Chordata > Amphibia > Anura > Ranidae > Glandirana > Glandirana rugosa. The sequence continues at coordinate 12,315 of BLSH010165808.1, forward strand.
CGCTTTATATGATATAGCTGCCGCCATCAAGAGTGCAGGGAGGTTGTGTCTTGGTACTACTTCTCTTTCAATGTTGGACCATTGGTTATCTTCTTGAGAAGAGAACCAAAACTTGGCCTGATCCAAGATTGGGGCATGGTAGTAGGCTTTAACGTTAGGTAGGCCCAGCCCCCCTTGGGATCTGTGAAGAAATAGTGTAGGCAGTGCGATTCTTGGTTTTGATTTACCCCAGATAAATTTGCAGATTATTTTGTTTAATTCTGAAAACATTTCTGGGGTAGGGGGATAGGGAGCGTCCTAAAGTAATATAGTAGCTTAGGGAAGGTCTGCATTTGGAATGCAGCGACTCTTCCTAGCCAGGAAAGTTGAAATTTGCTTAATGCGTTGAGTTCCGTGTGGAGTTTAGCCAATAGAGGGGGAAAGTTTTGAGTGTATAAGTTGGTGGTTGGGGTTGTTAGCTGTATACCCAGGTATTAGAGGGAAGGTCCGTCCCAGTTGCAGGGAAAAATATTTTCCAGCTGAGAGATATGTGGTCGAGTGATATTTACAGGGAAGGCAAAACACTTCATCGTGTTAACCTTGTAATACGAAACTTGACCAAATTTTGCCAATAGGTCCTTCGTGGCCGGTAGTGAGGATTTAGGTTCTGTTACCGTAAAGATGACGTCGTCCGCAAATAGTCCCAATTTATGATTTGTAGGTCCAATTTTAATACCCTGTATTTTTTCTGAGGATCGGCTGTGTACTGCCAGGGGCTCTATCGCTAGAGAAAATATTATGGGCGACAAGGGGCCTCCCTGACGGGTGCCATTGGTGAATGTAAAGCTGTCTGATAGTAGACCAGAGGAAAATACTTGGGCAGTTGGGTTAACATACAATGCCATTATGGCCGCATGAAGGAGGCCCGTTATGCCGAATTTTGAGAGGGCCCTCGACAGGTAGCCCCAATGGACCCTGTCGAAGGCCTTCTCTGCATCAAGAGCCATGAAGACGCATGGTTGGAGTGTACTTTCCACCCTATGTAGTAGGGTAATCATTCTCCGCGTACCGTCATATGCTTGCGTTCCCTTGACAAATCCTACTTAAACCAACCCAATAAGGGTGGGAGTTACTGTCAGTAGCCTGTTGGCGAGTATTTTTGCAAAGATCTTCAGATCTGGGTTTAAGAGTGAGATGGGTCTGAAGTTTTGGGGGGAAGTGGGGTCTTTCCCTTGCTTAGGGATAGTGATTATCACTGCTTGTAGCATTTCCTGAGGAAACTTGCCTATTGAGATAGCTGCGTTGAATGAGTTCTTGAGGTGCGGGGCTAGATGGGTGGCAAAGTTTTTGTAGTATTCTGCCGAGAAGACATCAATTCCCAGAGATTTGTGCAAGGGGAGAGCATGTATCGCATCTAGTATTTCTTTCTCGGAGATAGGGGCGTTAAGCTGGTGTTGTGATACCTCATTTAGTCTGGGCACATTTATTTATTTAATTTAGGAAGGACTCTATTTCATCGCCAGTTGGTTGGTGTGTTAAGTCATCTTGTTGAAGGTTATACAAGGCCTGGTAGTAGTCTTTGAAGGCGTTGACAACGTCTTTGGGGTTTCTATATACTTCTCCTGTGCGATGATGTTTTATCTTGGTCAAAGTAGACTTTTGCTGTCTCTGTTTTAATTGTGCTGCTGGTAGTCTCCCTGCGCTATTGCTTTGTGAATACCAAGATACTTTTAAGAGTTTAAAGTAGGTGTCGTACTCGGATTTAAGTATGGTTTTTAATTTTTCCCTACATTCATTCCCTACCTTTAGCACTGCATCATTCCCTGAGGTGTTTTTCTTGTGTTTACTTTCCAAATCTGCTATAGATTGGTGTGAGTAATTTGGTGCAGTTTTTTCTTCCTTTCCCTAGCGGCAATCTGGATGAGATGACCCCTTATAACCGCTTTATGGTCGCGCCATACGGTCAAAGGGGACACCTGATTGCGGCCGTTGTTTTGAAAATATTCCGTTATTTTGGTCTCTAAATGGCTTTTGTGTGTTGGATGGGATAGTAAGTAAGTGTTATTTCTCCATAAACCTGTAGTAGTGGGCCTGTTGTGTTCCAGAATTTCAAATGTGACTGGAGCATGATCTGACCAGGTAATGGTAAGTATTTCTGCTTTGACAATATTTTTGTAATACATGTTTATCAGTAAGAAAAAAATCAATTCTCGAATAGCTTTGGTGTATCGGAGTAATCCTTCTCCATGGAGTGGAGGCACCTCCAGGGGTCAAAAAGGCCTTCCCCATAGCAGAATGGGCTCAGCTCCTGTCTGTACCTCCTCCCCACATTGGTGTAGTCCATCCCTCCCTCCATTACCATATTAAAGTCTCCACAGATCACCAGTCTTCCTTTCTGTAGTTGCTTGGCTCTAGCCACTGTCTTTTGCGATGAACCTTTGGGGTCTTTTGTTCGGGGCATATAGGTTAACCAGGGTGTATAGGACGTTGTTAAATTCAGCCACAAGGATGATGTATCTCCCTTTTACGTCTACTAGTAGTTCTTGTTGGGAAAAAGAGACAGTGTCCCTAATTGCCACCAAGACCCCGTTACGTTTGGAAGAGTCTTTAGCTGCAAAGACATAAGGAAATTTTGAATGGGAACAATTTGGTGATTTGGATGAGTCAAAATGGGTCTCCTGAATGCAAATAATATCGCATTTATGGTCCAAGGCGGCCTTCCACATTGATCGTCTCTTACAAGGGTTGTTAAGGCCTCTCACATTAAATTACATCAGCTTAAGGGGCATAACCCTTGTAGTTGACGCTGTCTTGCCATCTAGTTATATTGGCATATAAGTTGGCGGTGCAAAATGCTTTAAGTCCATTTAGTGTTCCACGAAAAGCAGAGGTAGGACATTGAGCTTGATTAATGACAAACTTAAAAACAAAATCTGAAGAAAACAGAAGAGCCGTAAGGCTAACTCGGATGGTTGAAGAAAACAGTTTAGTAAAAGCTGACATAATCGGAGCTCTAGTAACGGGGATCTCTCTTTCAAAAAGGCACCCTTAAACAGGGTCTCAGTAAAACTATAGAAGTCTTACCCAAATCAGCCGAATGCCTGGTGGTGAGTTCCCTCGGCTCTAGATGATATTGTTAATTCGATAGTAGTCCGCTGGGATGTCACGTGTGGGTTGGTGGGCTTGGTTCTTGGTAGTGTGGGTCTTGCTTTCAGTAGTGGTTGTTGCTCTTTTTCTGCTGTCTTTGTTGGGACACTCCCGGTGGGGGTCTTCCCGCTGGTGAACTATTGATCTCAGATGGTAGGAGACCCCATTTCCGAAGAAGTTCTAGGCCCTTCTCTTGTGTTGATATAGTAAAGGTCTCATTATGCATCTCTATGGGGGGGGGGGTGCAGAGAAAACACTGAAACGCCATTTTATCCTGGACTCCATTTTAAGATATCCCTTCTTCACTCTGTCTCTCAATGTCCCTCCTTCCATTTCACAATTCACAGTTTGCATGTACAGGCAAGATACTGAATTCCATGTACCAAGCACTACCAGTAATTAAACACATTTACTTTCGTTTCTCTTTAAACTCAACCCCATAGCTCCAGGCAGATTTCTTACTCTGGAAAGTGACTCCCTCCTTTCTTAAGGAGGAGTTTTATAATTGTTTCAGTTACCTATTATAATTGCTAACCTATAGTGTTACATTATTTGGAATATCATTAACTTTGTATAATTGCTAACCTATAAGGTGTCATATGTTACAGAATATCATTAACTTTGTAACGCCCTTTACAGTAATGTATAAATGTTTTGGCACAAAGAAATACAAGACAGAATAATCTTGGCGTACAATGTGTCTGCATGTGTATTATTTACTATGCTAAGATTATTCTCCGGGATCCACGAAAGACATATCGGGTGGGCCTAAGCCAGTGAGGACAGCAGGCCTCGCTGACACCCCAACAAACTTTGGAGGTCCCACCGAGATTCGGAAGGTCATCTTCAGAGATTCCCGGGTAAGATTTTTTTATCTACTAGGACTATCTGAAGTGCTGGCTAAAATCAGAATAAAAGTGATTTTTAGTATGTACGTGCCATGACCGACTTTGGAAATATATAGTACAGTACATTAAAGGGGGGAGAGGCGCTACATGTAAATTCTAGCCGGCTAGGGGGGATTATTTTGTGTCTCCGGGAGGCACCCTTTTGTTCTGGGTAACATAGTCATAATAATCCCCTTATTATTTTGTGTTTCAAGGAAACACTATTTTGTGTCTTGAGGAGACACCAGGTACTTCCGGGAAGTACATGTTTGGTCCTGAATTTTCTTTCCGGGTAAAGAAGGTTGGACTGACCCGATGTCTGAATTTCTTTCTATTTGTGCTTCTCTTACTATCGCTTAGAGTGATAAGATAATTTGTTTGTATGGTACAAGAGTCCAGGTGGTAAGTATGGACCATTGTTATTTATCTCCTGTATATTTCTTTGTGTGATACCCATGACATTCTTCAGTGTTCAATAAGATAAAGGCTTTCCGAGTATAGGAGAGTTGTACTGCTTTGAACACAGGATTTGAGATAAAATGCATGGAAAGATTTTTTCAGTGTCTAGTGTTTTACATGTTGGATATAATTAGACCACCTTACAATCTTTACGCCTGGTCAACTACTAGAGAAAACCCCTAAGAAAATTTAATGAGCTAAAGTTGTTCTATAAAGTAAAACTATGTTTTTTTCCCAGAATAGGCGAGATATGCAAGATGTCTTAGTCTGTATATGTGAAATTAATTACTGTCTAGTTAACCCATGGGTGGACAATCTGGAAGTACTCTGGGCTTTATGTGTTATCTATGAAGAGGTTAAATACATTCTGTTCTGTAGTGAAAGTGAGATGATAAATGGGTAATGATAAGTGTAACTGGTTTATATATTTGAAGGTTTATGTAAGTTAAACATAGGAAAATAATTTTTTTTTTGAAGTTATGAAAGAGTACATTGTAAGTAAGCTGATGTGAGAAAAATAAAAGTTTTTTTTTTCTCTTTGTCAGAAAGTTTTTTGAAAAAGTTTAATTATAAGAGAGAAACAGAAAAGTGTTAAGAAAAGCTAAAAGAAAGTGATAGTATGTGTCGTATACATATGGGAAATGTAAGTGATTCAGAGAGGTAATTGTGTATTGAGAGGCATCCGCCGCACCCATTTGTGTATTGAGAGGCATGCTGGACCTTCTAGTCCCTCTATCCTGCGTGCTCTTTGAGGTTGTGACCCCCTCCTAAGGAATGTGTTCATTGGCTCATGACAGTATGTGCTCGCTTTCAAACCCCCCCTTCCTTGATTTCATAGAAAATAAAATACAATAAAAATTGTATGATGATGATTTCTGTAAAGCATAGGGACATTTTTTTTAACTTTTGTGTAGAAGTAAAATCTTAGTTGAAAGAATCAGTTTTGCTATGTGATTCTAGCATTATTTGGAACAAAGCAAAGATGGGCGATTACTACCAAACTCCTAAATGGTAGCCATGTTTTTTTTTTTTTTATAATTATTTAAATGTTTAGTTCTCTAGTCCAGCCTATTGGGCATGGAAAGGGAAAAAGCTCCACCCACTGAACAAAAACCAAATTTACCTTTCGGTGAAAGGCATTTTGTACAAGATAGTTGACCAGGCTAGAACACCTTTACTTAAAAGTATGTGATAGGACAATATTGAATGATCATAGGAGATAGATGTCTATATATGTTATAAATTGGTTTAACTGCTTCCCGACCGCGCGCTGTGTATTCACGGCGGCAGTCGGGGAGCTGGGCGCGAATCGCCGTAAATATACGGCGATTCGCATTTTGGCCACCAGGGGGCGCGCGCGCGCACCCGCCGCACTCCCGAGGAGTGTGCCCGCGGCTCGGGCGGACCCGATGTCCGCCGGCGAGCCGCGATGAGCGGCTACAGGGAAAAGAAGGGGAACCGCCGATGTAAACACGGCGGTTCCCCGCCCTGTCAGTGGGGCATGGGTGATCTACTGATCCCTGTCACTGGGATCAGTTAGATCTCTCATGCCCATGTTAGCCCAACCCCCCCACAGTAAGAACACACCCAGGGAACACAGTTAACCCCTAGATCTCCCCCCCCAGGTTAACCCCTTCACTGCCAATGACATTTATACAGTAATCAGTGGACATTTAAATTTCTGATCGCTGAATAAATGTCATTGG
>BLSH010165808.1:35685-45898 GCA_018402905.1 Glandirana rugosa
GAACACGACGAGGGGGGTTGTAGCGCCCCCATAGTGAATATGTGCGAGTAAACTAGATTTTTGCTAGGAGAGGCAAATTTGGTCAGGCCTGACTGTTGTGCAGGCCTGAATGTTTTGATTTGGCCAGAGGAGTGGCCCAGGAAGAGCTAGAGACTGCAGGAAGGAACACCCCTTGGTTACCTCTCCCCTTTAGGTCCAGAAGATTCTGGAAAAAGGGGATGGAAGAGAAAGTGGGACTTTCTGAGGTATGTTAAGGAGCCCTGACCAATCCCCAACCTGGATTGGTAGGGGACAGGCCTCCTTAAATACTGTAGTCTGCCCAGCTGGGGGGAGGAGAGTGTCGGGTGGAAGAGTGGAGATGTATCAAAGGTTGCTGGGCCTCACCAGGGAGCCCCCAGTCTGGGGGGGTGACCTTACCTTGAGGCCCGGGAGCTTGGGTGCAGCCAGGAATGGAGAGAGATCCTGGAGCAGCACAAGGGAGCAGGAGAGCAACAGAGAGGCTACAGGAAAGGCTATTTAAAGGATCCATCTGTGTCAGTGAGTGACATACCCGGGGTACTGGAGAAGATGACCGGAGCAGGCTGGGAGGAGAAAGTGGACAGTCTTTGGAAGGTGGAGGAGCCAGTCAGGGGAACGGTGTCATTGGACAGTAAACCACAGTGCATCAGTGTGAAAGCAGCCCTATACTATTATGTCCAGTGTATTGCTTTACACTGACCTGAAGATCTCTTCTTTCCTGCTGCTGGCACCACTCTGGAGACCGCTAGCTGGGATAAGAGGTGGAGTGCAGTTGGTATCACTCTGCAAGGGATAGAAGTCAGAACTACAGAGGAGGCATTGGCTTATGCGGCTCTTGCTCTCTACTATAGCTCCAACTTTACAAGTAGTCCCTCTGCAATGCATTGCACTTTGTTTGATGCTCTGGAATGGTCAGGAAGAACAGACTGCGATCTACCAGACACCTAGCCACGATCTACTGGTAGATCACGATCTACATGTTGCTGACCACTGGGTTAAAGGATGTATCAGGTATACCACTCCTCAGCCACACAAATTAGCACCACTCATATCAGGATTCACTGGGCCCCTCAGGATTTGTCCAAATTAGGGGAATACTTCCAACCTCCACCTTACCCAGTGGGCATTTAATTTGAGTTCATTCCCATGAGGAAGAGCCCTCGTGATCCCCATCATACCAGTAGGGATACTATACATCCAGCCATCCCAGCCAAAAGGCTAGACAATGGAGAACCATTAACTGTAAAGTAATAAGGACCTTATTTCGTACCTGAAGCTTAGAGAAAAGACATTAAAGAGGAGATACAGAAAATGTTAGTTCTTGGAGATATGCAGAGACCTAATTGTGAATGGGGTTATGGAGGAATCTAAAAGCAAATGGAGTTATGGAGGAATCTAACAATGAATTGGATTATAGAGGAATCTAACAGCAAATGGTTAGGTCCCATAGTGCTCATTCCCAAGCCGCATAGTAGCCTACAGTTTTTCAATGACTTAAGGAAACTAAATGAAATGTCTAAATGTGATACTTATTCCATACCCTGAGTGGATGAGTTTATAAAAAGGCTGGGCCGCATCAAGAACATCACCAACCTCAATCTTTCAAGGGTATTGGCTCCCTTAAAAGACAGGGGAAAGGGAGCTTTTAAGACACCAGATGAGTCTGTACCAGTTTATGGTCCTACCTTTTGACTTACATCGGGCCCTTGCCTCATTCTTTAAAATTGTGTACCCCATTCCTAAGCCCCCACATAGTCTATACTTTGGCATATCTCTGTGTTGTCATTTTCAGTTTTTATTGGGATAACTACCCACAGAAGTTCCAGGCAGCTCTAGATCCCACAGGTCAGGTTACCAGCTAATCCAACAGTATGTGTGATAGGTCTTCAAGAAGCCCAGTATCTGGGCTACAGCATTGGGTGGGAGGGAGTTGGAGGGGTCATAAAGCATCTAATAGATAAGACTGAAACAATTAAAAGTTGGTCCCAGTTAGCGTCAAAAAACTGGTAAGAGCCTTCCTAGTGATTGTACGATAGTGCTGAACGTTTGTACCCACATTTTGCTACTATAAGAGCTCCACTTACAGATCCCTCCAAGTCTGATTTAATCAAATGTTTATTTCAGTCTCAAAAGAGTCATTATACTCAGACAGTTTGCGGCATTAAAAAAAAAAAATCGAATGATCTGCTCTGGGTAATTAAACCCAGTGGGATAAATCAGTAAAGTAGCTGATCATAAACCTATAAAAGGGCCCGAGAAAAATCCCTGAGATGTAACACTACAGGAAACCTCTACTGGAGCATGGAGGTCCATGGGACATGGAGAATGACACATTCCGTGTTATAACACCGATCATCGTATTCCCAGGACGAATGGTGAGACACACAATATTCCACTTGTATCATTAATGATGACTTTCTATAGACAGCTGAGATCTGACATACAGAATGATTTATGATTGTTTTATCATTTGTTATCAGTTTGTTATACCTGAGGTCCTTACAGGGACACAAAACACAACTCCCATCATCTCCATAATGTGCTTTATGTAGAGGAGATGTAATGATGTCTGAGGAGGAATATGGAAAATCTTCAGGAGATTCTTATCATAGAAAACATTGAAAATATTATTCTATGATATATCTTCTTCATTATTAAACACACAGATTATTCTCCATAGAACCACGGGAGCCCAACCTCAGGATCTTTGGTAGATCCTGTGCACATGCCAGGTCTGGAGAGTCATTAATGGAAGTATTGACTTGTAATGGGGCTGTAATGGTAGTGATCTCTAGCAGTCTCATGTAACTTGTATCCAGTCTCTAACTGTGTCCTGCAACATGTCTTAAGTCTCCAACCATCCTTGTAGTATGTCTGCAGTCTCTGATCATTTGTTGTACTATGTCTGCAGCCTCTGATTATTTGTTGTAGTGTGTCTGCAGCTTCTGATCATATGTTGTAGTGTGTCTGCAGTCTCTGATCATTTGTTCTACTATGTCTGCAGTCTCTGATCATTTGTTGTAGTGTGTGTGCAATCTCTGATCATTTGTTTGAGTGTGTCTGTAGTCTCTGATCATTTGTTGTAGTGTGTCTTCAGTCTCTGATCATATGTTCTAGTGTGTCTGCAGTCTCTGATCATTTGTTGTAATGTGTCTGCAGTCTCTGATCATTTATTGTAGTTTGTCTGCAGTCTCTGATCATTTGTTGTAGTGTGTGTGCAGTCTCTGATCATTTGTTGTAGTGTGTCTGCAGTCTCTGATCATTTGTTGTACTATGTCTGCAGCCTTTGATTATTTGTTGTAGTGTGTCTGCAGCTTCTGATCATATGTTGTAGCGTGTCTGCAGTCTCTGATCATTTGTTGTACTATGTCTGCAGTCTCTGATCATTTGTTGTAGTGTGTCTGCAATCACTGATCATTTGTTGTAGTGTGTCTGCAATATCTGATCATTTGTTGTAGTATGTCTGCAGTCTCTGATCATTTGCTGTAGCGTGTCTGCAGTCTCTGATCATATGTTGCAGTATATGCTCAGTCTCTGATCATTTGTTGTAGTATCTCCTCAGTCTCTGATCATTTGTAGTAGTGTGTCTGCAGTTTCTGATCAGTTGTTGTATGTCTGCAGTCTCTGATCATTTGTTGTAGTATGTCTGCAGTCTCTGATCATTTGCTGTAGTATGTCCTCAGTCTTTGATCATTTGTTGTAGTGTGTCTGTAGTCTCTGATCATTTGTTGTAGTGTGTCTTCAGTCTCTGATCATATGTTGTAGTGTGTCTGCAGTCTCTGATAATTTGTTGTAATGTGTCTGCAGTCTCTGATCATTTATTGTAGTTTGTCTGCAGTCTCTGATCATTTGTTGTAGTGTGTCTGCAGTCTCTGATCATTTGTTGTAGTGTGTCTGCAGTCTCTGATCATTTGTTGTAGTGTGTCTTCAGTCTCTGATCTTTTGTTGTAGTGTGTCTTCAGTCTCTGATCATATGTTGTAGTATGTCTGCAGTCTCTGATCATTTGTTGTAGTGTGTCTGCAGTCTCTGATCATTTGTTGTAGTGTGTCTGCAGTCTCTGATCATTTGTTGTAGTGTGTCTTCAGTCTCTGATCATATGTTGTAGTGTGTCTGCAGTCTCTGATCATTTGCTCTAGTGTGTCTGCAGTCTCTGATAATTTTTTGTAGTTTGTCTGCAGTCTCTGATCATGTGTTGTAGTGTGTCTGCAGTCTCTGATCATTTGTTATAGTGTGTCTACAGTCTCTGGTCATTTGTTGGAGTGTGTCTCCAGTCTCTGATCATTTGTTGTAGTGTGTCTGCAGTCTCTGATCACTCATTGTAGTGTGTCTGCAGTCTCTGATCATTTTTGTACTGTGTCTGCAGTCTCTGATAATTTGTAGTGTGTCTGTAGTCTCTGATCATTTGTTGTAGTGTGTCTATAGTCTCTGATTATTTGTTGTAATGTGTCTGCAGTCTCTGATCATTTGTTGTAGTGTGTCTGCAGTCTCTGATCATTAGTGTGTAGTGTGTCCTTAGTAGGTATAAGCCGAACACCCCCTGGTACGGGTTGCACCAGAACATGCGAACAGACAAAAAGCCAGAGCAAAATTACTTTTCCATAGGAATAATTGTCATTTAATATTGCGGCTGTAATGTATTGCCGGTTCCCGGAAATATACAAAAAATCACTGGAAAAAAAAGTATGTGGGCCCCCCTCAGTCCAAACCAGGCTCTTCGGGTCTGGTTCGGATATTAAGGGGAACCCCATGCCAAATTTAAAAAACGTTTGACGTGGGGCTCCCCCTAAAATCCAAACCAGACCCTTATCTGAGCATGCAGCCCTGTCTGGTTAGGATGGGGGGGGTGGCGAACGAGCGCCCCCACCCTTCTGAACCGTACCAGGCAACATGGGGAGCATGAGTGCTTTGGGGGTGGGGGACTCCCCCCCGCCTCAAAGCACCTTGTCCCGATGTTGATGGGGACAAGTGCCTCTTCCCCACAAGCCTGGCCGGTGCTTCTGGGGGTCTGCGGGCGGGGGGCCTTATTGGAATCTGATCCAGCCCCCCATGTGAATAGGTTTGGGGTACATCGTACCCCTACCTATTGACAAAAAAGGAGTGTAGTGTAAAAAAAACCAAGAGGCAGCTGAGAGCGGCGGCGGTGAAAGAAGAAGATGAGGATGAAGATTGAACATTGAAGACAAAGAGAGGAAGCAAGAAGACTAAAAGAAGAAGCAGAAGACCAGAAGAAGGACCGGGCCAGGAGAAGATGGAGGAAGAAAGAAGAAAGAGCTATTTTACAAAATAAAGGACTTGTCAAAAACTGCCCCTTGTTTTTTTTTTACACTACACTCCTTTTTTGGTGAATTGGTAAGGGTACAATGTACCCCAAAACTATTCACATGGGGGGTCGGGATCTGGGGGTCCCCTTACTAAAGGGGGCTTCCAGATTCTGATAAGTCCCCTGCCAGCAGACCCCCACAACTAGGGTTGTGGGGATGAGGCCCTTCTCCCCATCAACATGGGGACAAGGTGCTTTGGGGGTGACATCAAAGAATCCTCCCCATGTTGAGAGCATGTGGCCTGGTATGGTTCGAAGGGGGGGGGGGGCTCGTCCCCACCCTATCCTGCCATGCCAGGGCTGTGTGCTCTGATAAGGGTCCGGTTTGGATTTTGTAGAACGCCACACCATTTTTTTTATAATTTGGCACAGGGTTACCCTTAAAATCCATACCAGACCTAAAGGGCCTGGTTTGGATTTTGGGGGGAACCGCACATCATTTTTTTTACATTTTGGCACAGGGTTCCTCTTAAATTCCATACCAGACTTGAAGGGCCTGGTTTGGATTTTGGGGGGAGCTGCACGTCATTTTTTAAAAAAAATTTTGCGCGGGCCCTGCTGTTGTAAATTAGTTTAAAAATTGTGATAAAATCCCCCAGTCAAACAGGTGGTGAAAAATTGGGCCTTGGGGCTGGCGGTGCCAGAACACTGTAACCCCTTGCAGTTACTCTTGTTGCACGAAGGAACTGGCTCTGATGTTGTAAATTAGTTTACAAATTGTGCCGAAAGCCCCCAGTCAAACAGGTGGCCAAAAATTGGGCCTTGGTTGTTGGTGGTGCCATAACTTTTTAACCCCTTGCAGTTACTCTTGTTGGACGGAGGAATTGGGCCTGATGTTGTATATTAGTTTACAAATTCTGACGAAAGCTCCCAGTCAAACAGGTGGCCAAAAATTTGGGCCCTGGTTGCTGGCTGTGCCAGAACACTGTAATCCCTTGCAGTTACTCTTGTTGGACGCAGGAACAGGCCCTACTGTTGCAAATAAGTTTAACCACTTAAACCCCGGAGCCCTTTTTTACACCTGTTGTTTACAAGTTAAAATCATTTTTTTGCTAGAAAATTACTTAGAACCCCCCAACATTATATATATTTTTCAAACTCCCTAGAGAATAAAATGGTGATCATTGCAATACTATTTCTCACAAAATCGCTTTTTTGAGTTAAAAAATAAGACAACAGTAAAGTTAGCCCAATTTTTTTGTAAATTGTGAAAGAGGATGTTACGCCGAGTAAATAGATACCATACATGTTAGGGTTGAAAATTGCGCACACTTGCGGAATGGCGTCAAACTACGGTACTCAAAAATCTCCATAAGCGGCGCTTTAAAATTTTTTTACGGTTACCAGGTGCAGAGAAGGTCTTTTGCTGGAATTACTGCTCACCTCACATGTGTGGTTTGAACACCGGTTTCATATGCAGGCGTGACTTGCGTATGCATTTTGTTTGCTGCGCGAGCTTTTTTTTTTTTTTTTAATTTTTTTATTTTTTTATTTTATTAACACTGTTTTAAAAAAATCTGATCACTTTTATTGCTATCACAAGGAATGTAAACATCCCTTGTGATAGTAATATATGGTGACAGGTACTCCTTGTGGAGGGATGGGGGGTCTAAAAGACCCCCCATCCCTCCTTTACACTTCACAGTATTCAGATCACCAAAAATGGCGATTCTGAATACTGTCATTTTTTTTAAACTGGTGCCACTAAAAAACGGTACCGGGGTATAGCTTGTAGCTGCAGGCTATACCCCCATACTTCCACATGGTGTTTCGCATTAAGTGGTTAAAAATTGTGATGACATGCCCCGGTCAAACTGGTAGTGAAAAATTGGGCCTTGGGTGCCAAAATACTGTAATCTCTTGAAGTTACTCTTGTTGGGCGCAGGAACGGGCTCTGCTGTTGTAAATTAGTGTAACCATGTAACGCGAAGGTTGTTGAATGGAGGTATTGTGGTATAGTCTGCAGCTACAGGCTATACCCTGGTACCGTTTTTTAGAGCAGGAGGCTGGCTATCCATTGATAACAGCTGATCCGGCTCGGGAGCCGCTCGGTCGTTATCCCAGGCAGCGGGAGGGGACATCCCCCCTCCCGCCACTCTTCTCTGGCCTCCTGTCCCACCGGAAGACTGGAGCTCCAATCCGGCATTGTCCACCAGCTGTGTGGAGTCCCTGTGGAAGCCGGAATCGGCTTCAATTGGGACTCCTTCATACATTTCCGGAAGCAACGTTACAACATCACTTCCGGTTTACTCTGCAGCTAATGGGGCCGGATTTAAAAAAATGACAGTATTCAGAATCACTGTTTTTGGCAATCTGAATACTGTGAAGTGTAAAGGAGGGATGGGGGGTCTTTTAGACCCCCCATCCCTCCATAAAGTGTACCTGTCATCATATATTACTATCACAAGGGATATTTACATTCCTTGTGATAGCAATAAAACTGATCACATTTTTTTAAAGGAACAGTGCTAAAAGAAAAAATATAGAAAAAATGAAAAAAAAAAAAAATTAAAGGGCCACCATCCCTGCGAGCTCGTGCAGCAAAGAAAACGCATACGTAAGTCACGCCCGCATATGAAAACGGTGTTCAAACCACACATGTGAATTATTGCCGTGATCACCAGAGTGTGAGCAGTAATTCTAGCAAAATACCTCCTCTGCACCTCTAACCTGGTAACCGCTGAAAATTTTTAAAGCGTCACCGATGGAGATTTTTAAGTACCAGAGTTTGTCGCCATTCCGCAAGTGTGCGCAATTTTCAACCGTGTCATGTATGTTATCTATTTACTTGGCGTAACATCCTCTTTCACAATATACAAAAAATTGGGCTAACTTTACTGTTGTCTTATTTTTTAACTCAAAAAGGGATCTTGTTCCCCAAAAAAAAAAGTGCTTAAAAGACCACTGCGCAAATACCGTGTGACAAAAAGTATTGCAATGATTGCAATTTTATTCTCTAGGGTTTTTGAAAAAAATATATAATGTTTGGGGTTCTAAATAATTTTCTATAAAAAAAAAAAAAAAAGATTTTAACTTGTAAAAAACAAATGTAAAACAGAGCTCTGGGGGTTAAGGGGTTAAAAACTGTATATATTTTAATACACCACATCAGGTGTACTATATACCTTATGTACTGTGTACACTGATATATAGTACACTGTGCGTATATATACAAATATATATATATATATATATATTCAGTCAGGTCCATAAATATTGGGACATTGACACAATTCTAATGTTTTTGGCTCTATACACCACCATAATGGATTTGAAATGAAACAAACACGATGTGCTTTAACTGCACACTTTCAGCTTTAATTTGTGGGTATTTACATCCAAATCAAGTGAACGGTGTAGGAATTACAACAGTTTGTATATGTGCCTCTCACTTTTTAAGGGACCAAAAGTAATGGGACAGATTAACAATTATAAATCAAACTTTCACTTTTTAATACTTGGTTGCAAATCCTTTGCAGTCAATTACAACCTGAAGTCTGGAATGCATAGACATCACCAGATGCTGGGTTTCATCCCTGGTGATGCTCTGCCAGGACTCTACTGCAACTGTCTTCAGTTCCTGCTTGTTCTTGGGGCATTTTCCCTTCAGTTTTGTCTTCAGCAAGTGAAATGCATGCTCAATCGGATTCAGGTCAGGTGATTGACTTGGTCATTGCATAACATTCCACTTCTTTCCCTTAAAAAACTCGTTGGTTGCTTTCGCAGTATGCTTCGGGTCATTGTCCATCTGCACAGTGAAGCACCGTCCAATGAGTTTTGAAGCATTTGGCTGAATATGAGCAGATAATATTGCCCCAAACACTTCAGAATTCATCCTGCTGCTTTTGTCAGCAGTCATATCATCAATAAATACAAGAGAACCAGTTCCATTGGCAGCCATACATGCCCACGCCATGACACTACCACCACCATGCTTCACTGATGAGGTGGTATGCTTTGGATCATGAGCAGTTCCTTTCCTTCTCCATACTCTTCTTTTGGCATCACTCTGGTACAAGTTGATCTTGGTCTCATTTGTCCATAGGATGTTGTTCCAGAACTGTGAAGGCTTTTTTAGATGTTGTTTGGCAAACTCTAATCTGGCCTTCCTATTTTTGAGGCTCACCAATGGTTTACATCTTGTGGTGAACCCTCTGTATTCACTCTGGTGAGGTCTTCTCTTGATTGTTGACTTTGACACACATACACCTACCTCCTGGAGAGTGTTCTTGATCTGGCCAACTGTTGTGAAGGGTATTTTTTTCACCAGGGAAAGAATTCTTCGGTCATCCACCACAGTTGTTTTCCGTGGTCTTCCGGGTCTTTTGGTGTTGCTGAGCTCACGGGTGCATTCTTTCTTTTTAAGGATGTTCCAAACAGTTTATTTGGCCACACCTAATGTTTTTGCTATCTCTCTGATGGGTTTGTTTTGTTTTTTAAGCCTAATGATGGCTTGCTTCACTGATAGTGACAGCTCTTTGGATCTCATATTGAGAGTTGACAGCAACAGATTCCAAATGCAAATAGCACATTTGAAATTAACTCTGGACCTTTTATCTGCTCCTTGTAAATGGGATAATGAGGGAATAACACACACCTGGCCATGGAAAAGCTGAGCAGCCAATTGTCCCGTTACTTTTGGTCCCTTAAAAAGTGGGAGGCACATATAAAAACTGTTGTAATTCCTACACCGTTCACCTGATTTGGATGTAAATACCCTCAAATTAAAGCTGAAAGTCTGCAGTTAAAGCACATCTTGTTCATTTCATTTCAAATCCATTGTGGTGGTGTATAGAGCCAAAAAGATTGGATTGTGTCTATGTTCCAATATTTATGGACCTGACTGTATATGTCTTTTTTTTTCCTACACTAAC
>BLSH010165808.1:94059-120545 GCA_018402905.1 Glandirana rugosa
GGCACCTGACTACTTGTCGTTCCGAAAACCTCTATACAAATATTGATCTCAACTCGCTTGTGGACCTGCAAGCCCAAGCCTCCCAGGTATGCTTGAAACCCTTTTTCAGGCCCAAGCCGTGGCTTGCAACGGGCTTGCAATAGGGCCTGGGGCTTGGGGTAATTTCAGTTACCCCTGGGCTTGAAAATCCGTGTTTTTACCGACATTGTTTCAGGACCGTTCACTATCTCCCGACGTTTTCCTTCATTTTACCCCCATTCTCATCCCGTTCACGGGATGTTTTTTTACCCCTATCCCTTTAGTTGTTCGGGTCCCCATTGACTTTAATGGGGTTCGGGGTCCGGGATAACGTTCGGGCAACGTTCGGTGCCGAACCCGGACTTTTTCCCAAAGTTCGTATGGACCCTCCGAACCCGAACGTCCAGGTGTTCGCTCAACTCTAGTTATAAACATATCTCCAAAAGCCTTGCTGTTCATCAGTCCACGGTAAGACAAATTATCTATAAATGGAGAAAGTTCAGCACTGCTGCTACTCTCCCTAGGAGTGGCCGTCCTGTAAAGATGACTGCAAGAGCACAGCGCAGACTGCTCAATGAGGTGAAGAAGAATCCTAGAGTGTCAGCTAAAGACTTACAAAAGTCTCTGGCACATGCTAACATCCCTAATACGATACGTAAATCACTAAACAAGAATGGATTTCATGGGAGGATACCACAGAGGGACCCACTGCTGTCCAAAAAATATTGCTGCACGTTTACAGTTTGCACAAGAGCACCTGGATGTTCCACAGCAGTACTGGCAAAATATTCTGTGGACAGATGAAACCAAAGTTGAGTTGTTTGGAAGAAACACACAACACTATGTGTGGAGAAAAAGAGGCACAGCACACCAACATCAAAACCTCATCCCAACTGTGAAATATGGTGGTGGGGGCATCATGGTTTGGGGCTGCTTTGCTGTGTCAGGGCCTGGATGGATTGCTATCATCAAAGGAAAAATGAATTCCAAAGTTTATCAAGACATTTTGCAGGAGAACTTAAGGCCATCTGTCCAGCAGCTGAAGCTCAACAGAAGATGGGTGTTGCAACAGGACAACGACCCAAAGCATAGAAGTAAATCAACAACAGAATGGCTTAAACAAAAGAAAATACGCCTTCTGGAGTGGCCCAGTCAGAGTCCTGACCTCAACCGGATTGAGATGCTGTGGCATGACCTCAAGAAAGTGATTCACACCAGACATCCCAAGAATATTGCTGAACTGAAACAGTTCTGTAAAGTGGAATGGTCAAGAATTACTCGTTAACGTTGTGCATGTCTGATCTGCAACTACAGGAAACATTTGGTTGAAGTTATTGCTGCCAAAGGAGGTTCAACCAGTTATTAAATCCAAGGGTTCACATACTTTGTCCACCTGTACTGTGAATGTTTACATGGTGTGCTCAATAAAAACATGGTAACATTTAATTCTTTGTGTGTTTTTAGTTTAAGCAGACTGTGATTGTCTATTGTTGTGACTTAGATGAAGATTAGATCACATTTTATGACCAATTTGTGCAGGAATCCATATCATTCCAAAGGGTTCACATACTTTTTCTTGTTACTGTATGTGATATAGAGTGGCAGATTCTCCACAATTTCTCCAGCATGAGGTCTTTTGAGATGAGGAAAACTTAAAGGGGGTAAGGTACCAAGAGTGTGCTCAGAGGCGTAACTAGAACCTTCAGGTGCCCCGGTGTAAGAAATTATGAAGGGCCCTTTACTCCTATCACGGGTCTCTTTATTATGGTACCACAGCGGGGCCCTTTCACAAGTTCTGCAGCAGGCCCCCTATCTTTGGCCTTCCCATGGTGGTGAAATGGCAGGACTTGGTCACAATTGCAACCTTTGCAATCCTTCCCTCACTAGTGTCAGTAGTTTTTAATTTTTATTTTAATTTTCTTCTTTCTTTACCATTTAATTTTATTTATTTTACAATTTTATTTTTACAATTTTTTACATTTTTGGGAGCTCTGTTGGGGGGCTTTGATGAGATATCAGGGGTCTAAACAAATCTCAGCTCTCAATAGCCATCTGTGTAGCCTCAGCTGCACAGAATGAATGGACAGGAATAGTTGAGTACCGAGCCTCCCATTCATTTAGAAACAGAAGAATAGTAAAAACAGTTTACTATGCTTCATTTATGAATGAACCAATTGGTACCAATCACTGACTCTGTTCATTCAGAAAAGGAAGGAGCTGGTAAATGACAAGTTTACCAACCCATTCCCATTTCTCCATCATGACACATCTTCTAAAGCGGCTGGCAGGAGAGAGGAGGGGGGAAGACAGCAGCTCTGTGGCAGGGAAGGGACCAGGGAAGCACACAGGGACCCTGGGAACAGCAGAAGACAAGTAAACTGGATAGAGGAAAATGGAAGAGATTGGTTCCTCTAAATGCCATCCCGCCATCCCTCCTATTCAGGTGTACAAGGGAGGCACATGGGCCCCCTGGATCATGGGGCCTGGTTGCGATTGCAACCCCTGCAACCCCTATCGTTATGCCCCTGAGTGTGCTACTTTTTGGTAGTGTTCCCAATGGGTAAGTTCTATTTGGTGAAAAGCTGGATACTGCAATAAATAGAGGTACAGGAGGAAAAAGTAGCTTAATCCCTTAAGATAGGAACAGGAGAGAAACATTTGCTACACTGCCTGCTTTCCAACAGAAGTAAAGAATTGCTAGGGCATATTGTCCAGGGAGAGAATACAGAAGGGTCTGGAAGGGCTCCCAAGCTACCTTTTTGAAGATGGGGAAGCAGAAGGCTACAACCTCTGTGCACAAAAATCAAAGTCCTTTTGACTTCTTGACCACCTAAGCCGTACCGGTGGGAGCTGGACTCAGGGCTCCCGCTCTGGTTTGGGTGGGAACTTGTTCGAACCAGTGGGTCACTTCCACAATCCTTTGAGGTCATTTTTGTTGGAAGTTTAATCTCCACCCTCCTCGCTCTTCCTTCCTACCCAACAAAATTCCAAGGCCCAAGAGAAAGAAAAAATCCTGCTTCAATTTGTTCAGATGCTGTTACATCAACAAGCAGTAGTGTCGGTCTGGAATTGTAAAGGTTCTTAGGATTCTATTCCCCAGTCTTTTGGGTACCCCAAAGGGTTGGGAGGATGGAGACCAGTGCTAGATCTGAAGCGACTAAATAGATTTATCCGCTTGGAACGCTTCAAGATGAAATTCCTCAACACAGTTATGCTAACAGTGCAGCCAGGGGATTGGATGGTCTCTATAGATCTCTGAGATGCATACCTCCACATACCAATCCATCAAGATCTCCAGTCTTTGCTACAGTTCAAAATAGGAGATCTTCACCTGTATTTTCAATGCCTACCCTTCGACATATCGACAGCACCCAGGACCTTTACGAATATTGGTATTGGTATACGGTATTGGTGACAATTTTGGCTCCCCTCCAAGGGAAAGGATACGCGTTCTGCATTATCTAGATGATATATTGATTCTGTCCCAAGACAAAAGAATTCTGGAGACACACCTACAGGAAGTCTTGACCACACTGATGAAGTACAAATGGGCTAGAGGCGACAGGGTGCCCTGCCGGGGCCCTCTAGCTTACGCGTGCATTTGCAAATGTGTGTAACCAAACCCCTGTATTTAATGAATACTGTTGGACAGGTTAGTTTGGCTGGTTGCAAGCTGGTTGGTAAGTAGAGCTTGGACTTTTCCTTGGATTTTTTCCTTGGCTGTTTTTTGGAAAAAAGTCAACTTATACCTGCCCAGAGAATGGCATACCTGGGGGCATTGTTCAATACCCCAGAGAGAGCTGTAAAATCTCTATGATAATAGGGAAAGCAGAAGGGCACTTGCAAGCAGGCCCAGGTAAGAATCAGGCTGCCTGAGTCTTCTGGGATCCCTTTCCTCATGCATGCCAATGGTGAAGTGTGCCAAGTGCCATCTCAGAGTTCTTTAACAGGGATTTCTATCACAGTGGAGGGAAATCCTATCTCAGAAAATCCGGATCACATGAACAATGAAGTCCAGCCTGCGGTGGTGGAAAAGACCATGCAACCTTCTAAATCACTGTTGTCTTGGCCCCATCTCGTGGATCACTCTTATTTCTGACAAAAGTCGGTTAGGTTGGGGTGCCCACTACAAAGACCAATTGAGCCAGGGGAATTGGCAGTTCAACACAGAGAACAAAGTCTCCAACATCTAGGAACTAAGAGCAACATGGATGGCGGTATCGCACTTGGCTCCAAGTCCATATTCCTACAAATAGACAACAGGGCAGCAGTAGCCTATGTCCAGTACCAAGGAGGTACACACAGCAGATCTCTATCCAGCAAAGTAGGCCCGGTTTTAGGGTGGGCCGAGACGAATCTCACCAAACTCAGAGCATTCTATATTTCAGCTCTCAAAAATCAACTACCAGATCACCTGCCAAAAGAGTTCACCAACAACAACAAATGGTCCTTGGCCCAAGGCATCTTCTGATGGATTTGTCATCACGGGCTAGTCCTCAAATAGACCTATTGCATCCCCACTAAAACCTTAAGTCATCTGGATTCTTCACGAGTTATCCTGCCCAGAAATCAGCCGGAGTGGATGCCCAAGTCCAGTCTTGGACCTTTCAGATAGAATATGCATTTCCTCTGGTACCTCTGATTCTGATATTCCTTCAAAGCTTAACACAGGAGAAAGTGACCATCCTAGCAGTGATTCCTTACTGGCCAAGGAGACCTTGGTTCACGCTCTTGGCCAAGCCATCTCTTTGCAAGCCATTACTCCTTCCAAGCACACACAACCTTCTGTCTCAAGGGAACCTCATCCACTCACATCCAGAGATCCTGGATTTGAGGGCTTGGAAATTGAGCGGAAAAGGCTGGGGGATTTAGGTTTCTCCCATGAAGTAATCCAGATACAGCTTTAAGCCAGAAAGTCATCCACCAATAATACCTACTACAAATATGGAAGAAGTGTTTGGGGTTTGCGGAAGCCAACCATTTTTTCCATTATATTCTCCTTTTTTTTTATACAAAGGGGTTTAGATCTGTATTAGGGGCTGAGTACCCTAAAGGTACAAGTATCAACCTTATCAGTCCTGACAGACACAAGATGGGCCTCTGATAAAACATTTTCAAAGGGCAATTCTAAGATTAGGATCTCCTAGAAAGTCTCTATATCCAAAGTGGGATTTAGCCGTGGTACTCAATAATCTTACAGTTCATCCTTTTGCACCCACCAAAGAATGTGTTCTGGAAGATTTTACCCTTAAAGATGCCTTTCTTTTTTTTAGAACAATAGATTTTTATTGAAAATTTAACAAGTGGTACAAAATATGCTCCCTGACCTGGAGGATGTAATCAGTCAGTTTGAGGAGATCCAGTATAAGGACAGAATATACTTTACAAATAAGATTTACATATTTTTATCAATGTGACTGCCGTAGTACTCCCGTGGAGCATAACATGCATGGTGATTTAACAGAGGTGTCGACCCGTCCATCCGTCATTGGGTTTAGCTTTAACTGGGGCGGTCCCAACTAATTGGTCCTAGCTATCCCCCTCTCACTGGGAAAAATCTGCCCCCCGCTAGTGGGAGCTATACTGTGGGCAGATAGAGCTTATCACGTTTGGGATCTGGATAAATTATAAACACCCCCAGATGGGTGGACATCTCTGCCATTGCATTGTAGTTGAAGATAAACAGCAAAAAGAAATAGGGTAGGTATAGTTTTGAGTAACTTAACACAAACAAAACATATATCTCATAGCTCCTGCTCTTGTATGTCGCACCTGTAGGTGCTTTTTCTGGTGAGCTGTGTGAATGGGGGTTTCTAGTAGGGGTTAGATGGTTGTTTATTAGAATGGTGTCACTAATCATTATCCATAGGTGGAGTGAGAGGACCAAGTCTAGTTTAGTATTAAGTTTGGGTAGTTTTCATTGGTTCAATGGACCATTTTGAAGTAAGCCAAGCGTTCCACTTGACGTGGAAGGTCTGGGCTCTATTGTCTTTATAAGCGATCATTTTTTCCATCAGTGCTTGATTGTTCACCCTACTGATTACCTCAGTGATTGTGGGGGGGGTTGGTGTCCTTCCACTTCTTAGCTATTGCTATTCGGGCAGCAAAGAGGATATGCGAGGTAATTGTTCTTAGATGCAGTGGGAAGGTGTCTATCCCGATGGAGAGTAGAGCTAGCTCTGGGGTCAGTGTTGTTAGGTGGGTGGTGGTTGCAGAAATCAGTTCCTTGACTTCTTTCCAAAAGGTTTTTAAAGCAGGACAACCCCAGAATGTATGGAGGAGAGTTCCCCTATTCTGGCACTGTCTCCAGCAAAGTGGAGAAATCTTGGGGTCTATTAAGTGTAGTTTGTGGGGTGTTAAATAGTAATTGTGCAACAGTTTTATTGCGTTGTCACAATGGTCGACACATGGGGATAGCTTATTATTGGAGCTGATTGCTGCTCGCCATTGCTGCTCGCCATTGCTGCGGTGTGAATATCGTATTTAATTCTTGTTCCCATTTGTTTATGCTTTTCATCTTGGTGGCAGGGGGTATATGGTTGTAAAATCTGTATAGTAAGGAGATCCCTTTAGGGAGGGGTTGGAGTTTCCCTAGTAGGAAATGCCAATTTTTTGTCGGGAGGCAGATATAGGTATTGGGGTTAGTAGTGTGGAAGTGTTTGATTTGATTAATTCTAAGTTGGTCGATCGCAGTGGGTGTGGGAATGTCGTTAGTGTTGAAATGGATACCTCTTTTTTTCCATTGTTGGGACGAGAAGTCTGAAATTAAATGTTCGTATGCTGCCAGTGGTAGCTTAATTTTGCATTGTTGTTCTTCCTGAAGGGACATATTTGTCAAGGCTGTCCACGCCTTGACCGTCGCTTGTAAGGTGGGAGAGTCCGGTACCTGTGTTTTGTGTGATATGGTTGCTGCCATCAGTAGAGCGGGAAGATCATGGTTCGGAACTGTTTCTCTTTCTATATTTGACCATAATTATCCTCTTGAGAGGAAAACCAGTACTTGATTTGATCCAAAATTGAGGCATGGTAATAGGCCTTAATGTTAGGTAGTCCCAATCCCCCTTGGAGTCTATGGAGATGTAGTGTAGGCAGTGCAATCCTTGGTTTCGATTTACCCCATATAAATTTGCGGATTAATTTGTTCAAGTCCGATAAGAACTTTTGGGGTAGGGGGATAGGGAGAGTTCTGAAATGGTATAATAGCTTGGGGAAGGTCTGCATTCGGAATGCAGCGGCTCTCCCCAGCCAGGAAAGTTGGACTTTGCTTAGTGTACTGAGTTCTTTTTGGAGATTTGCCAGCGGGGGAGGGTTTGGGTGTAGAGCTTGGCGGTTGGGGTTGTTAGTTGAATCCCCAGATAGGTGATGGAGGGGCTGTCCCAATTACAAGGGAAGATATCTTTTAGTTGGACCTTGAGTGTTTGGGTGATATTTACGGGGAGGGCAAAGCACATTGTTGTGTTGACTTTGTAGTAGGAAACTTGTCCAAATTTAGTCAGCAGGTCCTTTGTGGCCTGTAGGGAAGTCGTGGGTTTTGTGAGCGACAAGATGACGTCATCCGCAAATAGTCCTAATTTATGGTGTGTAGGCCCCGTTTTGATTCCGTGTATCTTGTCCGAGGAGCGGATGTGTACTGCCAGGGGTTCTATTGTGAGAGAGAAGATTATGGGTGACAATGGGCAACCCTGACGGGTGCCATTAGTGAGGGCAAAGGTGTCTGAAAGTAAGCCTGAGGAAAAGACTTGGGCAGTTGGATTAACATACAGGGCCATTATGGCCCTATGGATGAGGCCCGAAATGCCGAATTTCGAGAGGGCCCTCGACAGATAGCCCCAGTGGACCCTGTCGAAGGCCTTCTCAGCGTCGAGAGCTAGAAAGACGCTTGGTTGAAGCTCCTTCTCTGCCTTATGTATTAGATTGATCGTACCGTCACCAGCTTGCCTCCCTTTGACGAAGCCAACCTGGTCTAGTCCTATAATGGTGGGGCTCACTTGCAGTAGCCTGTTGGCAAGAATTTTTGCAAACATTTGTAAGTCTGTGTTCAGAAGGGAGATGGGCCTGAAATTTTGGGGGGTAGTGGGGTCCTTCCCTTGTTTAGGAATAGTAATTATAACTACCCGTAGCATCCCCTGGGGGAACTTGCCTAATTCAATAGCTGCGTTGAACGAATTTCTGAGGTGCGGGGTTAAGAAAGTGGCAAAATTTTTGTAGTATTCTGCTGAGAATCTGTCGATTCCCGGGGATTTGTGTAGGGGGAGGGCATGTATCACATCTAGAATTTCTCTCTCTGATATTGGGGCATTAAGGTGGTGTTGTGACTCTTCATTCAGACTGGGCACATTCATTTCTTTTAGAAATGAATCTATTTCAGCGTCAGTTGGTTGATGCGTTAAGTCATCCCTTTGCAGGTTGTATAAGGCCTGGTAATAGTCTTTAAAGGTGCTGGCTATATCTTTGGGGTTCCTAAACACCTTCCCCGTGTTGTGGTGTGTGATCTTATTCAGAGTAGTCTTTTGTTGTCTTTGTTTTAGCTGGGCTGCTAGCAATTTGCCTGCTCTATTTCCTTGAGAGTACCAGGATACTTTCAAGCGTTTGAAGTAGGTATCATACTCATTCTTAAGCATGGCCCTTAACTTTTCCCTACATTCTGACAATTCTTTTAGCACTGCTTCGTTGCCTACTGTGTTTTTCTTGTGTTTGCTTTCTAGGTCTGCTATGGTTTGGTGTAATTGGGTGATTTGGTGTGACTTTTTCCTTTTTTCCCTGGAAGCGATCTGGATGAGGTGTCCCCTCATGACCGCTTTATGGGCGCACCACACGGTCAGAGGGGACACCTGTTCGCAGCTATTATGTTGGAAGTATTCCGCCAGTTTGGATTTTAAGTGTTTTTTATGTGATGGGTGGGATAGTAGGTAGGTGTTGTTTCTCCATAGTCCAGTGGTGGTGGGCCTATTGTGATCTTGTATTTCTATCATGACCAGGGTGTAGTCTGACCAAGTAATGGTAAGTATCTCTGCTTTAACAACATTTTGCAACACATGTTTATCAGTAAGGAAGAAATCAATCCTTGTATAAGTTTGGTGTACTGCGGAGTAGAAGGAGTAGTCGTTCTCCATAGAGTGGAGGCACCTCCGGGGGTCAAAAAGGCTCTCATCGCGACAGAGCAGGCTCAGCTCCTGTCTGTGCCTCCTACTCGTAGCGGTAGAGTCCATCCTTTTCTCCATTACCATGTTAAAATCTCCACAAATCACTAATTTTCCCTTCTGAAGCCGTTTAGCTCTGGCCACTGTCTTTGCTATAAACCGTTGGGGACGGTTGTTTGGCGCGTACAGGTTGACCAGAGTGTAAAGGGCATTGTTGATTTCTGCCACCAGTATAATGTACCTCCCTTTTTCATCTATAATTAGGTCTTGTTGGGAAAAAGAGACAGTGTCCCTAATTGCCCCCAAGACTCCATTACGTTTAGAAGAGTCTTTAGCTGTAAAGACATGAGGAAACTTTGGATGAGAACATTTTGGTGAATTGGTTGCTTCAAAATGAGTCTCTTGAATGCAAATAATATCGCATTGGTGCTCCAATGCGGTCTTCCACATTGAGCGTCTTTTGCAAGGGTTGTTGAGGCCTCTCACATTAAAGGACATTAGCTTAAAAGAGATGTTCTTTGGAGATAGTGCTGGAATACCATCTAGATATATTGTCGCACCAGTTGGCGGTGCGAAATGCTATGAGTCCGTAGGTTACCCCATAGAGAGCAGAAGTAATACATCGGGTTTGGCTAGGAGCCGAAGTAAGAGCGAAGTCTAAGAAAAATAAAAGAGCCGTAAGGCTAACTTGAACAATAGTAAAAGTAAACAGTTCCAGGAAAGCTGACATAATCGCAGCTCAGGTAAGGGGGATCACTGACTTACCAAGGCTTCTTCAGGTAAGGTTCTAAGCAAACAAATAAAGTCTTGCTCACATCAGCCGAAAGCCTGGTGGAAAGTTCCCTCAGCTCCTGTTGGGTCTGTTGCGTCAAACTGGGACCGCTAGGGTGTCGCATGTGGGTTGGTGCTTTTGAGTATTAGTGGTGTGTGTTTCGCTTCCATTAGCGGTTGTTGCTTTTTTTCTGGCACCCTTGCTGTGGCACTTTCTGTGAAGGCTTGCCTGTTGGAGCGGTAACGTCCTCCAGCGGTAGTAGACCCAACTTCCGGAGAAGCTCCAGGCCCCTTTCTTGTGTGGTTATATTGAAGGTCTTGTTGTGCATCTCCAAGATGAGTTTTGCTGGGAACCCCCATTTATAAAGGATTTTGTGATTCCGTAATACTTTCTTTATTGGGACTAAGTTGCTTCTTGCCGCCATAGTAGCTTTCGATAGGTCGGCATAGATTGAGATGCCCGCATATGGAACTGGCAGGGTCAGGTATTTTTCTAGAGAATAGCATCAGCTGTTCCTTGGTTTGATAAAAATTGAGTTTTGCTATCACATTGCAAGGTATTTTTTCTGGTAAGTGGGGTGGCTTTGGAAATCGGTGTACTCTGTCGATCGTCAGGTCTATGGGCTGCAGTGTGGGTAGGGTGGTGCTGATTAGTTGTTGCAGATAGGTGCGCAGCTCTGCTGGCTTGATGGATTCTGGTATGCCCCTGAATTTCAGGTTGTTCCTTCGCGCCCTATCTTCTAAGTCTGTGACCTTTGACCTTAGTGCAGTTATCTCATCTGTAAGGCTGTAATGTGCGTCCACCAACTCATTATGCGCCAGGGAGAAATCACTCATCTTGGATTCAATAAAGCTTACTCTGTCCCCCAGATCATTACTCTCCCTCTTGGTCGCGTGCATAAAGCTTTCTATCTCCTGGTGAATTGCTCCTCGTAGTGTCAAGAGCATCCCCTTCATTATATCATCTGTGATAGCCTGGCCTGAGGTTGGGAAAGCATCCAGCTGCTAGGCAAAGGATACTGTCTCCTCCATATCTTCTTTCCCTCCCCCGCTATACTTGAGGCCACCTCATGTGCCTCCGTTCTCCTCCTTTGCTTTATGGGGCTATCAGATGGGGAGTTTGGTAGGGGGGATGCCTCCCCTGACTGCTCACCTGGAGTCTTATGGGCCTGGGCACGCTCTCTTCCTCTCTCTGCTGCCATGCCGTTCGTTGTGATGGCGGCGGTGCCATCTTGGCCCCACCGTCCTGGTACAGGAGTGAAGAAGTCCTGTATTTTCCTCGGACCTTCTCGCTCTTTTCGTTTCCCCGCGGACTGCTTGTCGCTCTCCCTTCGTGGTTGGGATGGATGAGCTGCTCGGGTGCTGCTGAGGGCCGCTGGGACACGCTTGTCCTTGCTTTCTGTATCCCCGCCTCTCTAACCCCCTCCCTAGAGCCCTACAGTTCTTCTCGAAGGGTTCTTTTCGCAGGGATAATTGGACCAACTGCTATATGCCAAACATTTATTTTATCTATGAGACTAGAGGGGTGCAATGAATGTGAGTAATATAATGTGAGGTGGTTTAGGTGTACTCAGTACTTGTACTTAGCTTTTTCTTTTCTTTTAAATGATGCAGAAGTATGCTGTGAGCAAAAAGCATTAACACATTGATCTTTTGCTTTGAGCACCCTAAAGTTTAAAAAAAAGGCCTTATCAACATAAATAAAAAAACACAAAAGAAATGGAAACCCCTTTTCTTACAGGAAAGTCTTGCAGCACAAACAAAAATAATTTAACTTAGAATAAACGTCCTAAAAATCCTTCAATAATAAGAACAAAGAAAGTCAGCAAGGGGGTTTATTGCTCAAATATCTAGCAACCATAAATAATGTACAGTTTCATAACTACCCTAATCTCTCCCTAATTTTCTCTATACTTTCCCTATAACAGCTTTTAAAGGCAAAGTTCACCCTCTGAACATGTTGCACCTGTATTTAGGGGGTAACATGTAACATGTTCAGCAACCTCTCCCTGCACCCCTCACCCCCCATCCATGTGACAGTGGATGGGGGTTAATTTCCCTGCACCTGCAATCACATTTTAAAGACAGCACGGCTGTGTGAGGCTCCAACCCAGAGGAATCTGTGGATGACACCATGGGAGACAGACTTGTAATTTGCGGGGGACCACCAGGGAGAAAACATGGAGGCCGCCCAGGACCACCAGGGAGCCCCCACTAGACCACCAGGTAAGGGCAATATAGTGCACTGTAGGCATGGCACAGTGCCCATATATGATGTCTGCCAGTGCCATTCCTAACAGTGCTGTATGCACCAGTGCCCACCAGTGCCACCTATCAGCGAGCACCTAGTGGGCACCTGTGCCCACCTGTGCCACCTATCAGTGCCCACCTGTGCCACCTAAAGGTGCCCACCTGTGCTGCCTAAAAGTGCCATATATCAGTGCCCAGCAGTGCCACCTATCAGTGCCGCCTATGAGTGTCCATTAGTGCCACATATCAGTGCCACGTATCAGTGCCCATCAGTGTTGCTTATCAGTGCCACCCATTAGTGCTGCATATGTGCCCCATCATCAGTGCAACCTTATCAGTGCCATCTCATCAGTGCCAATCTGTACTGCCTCCTTAGTGCCTGTCAGTCTAGCTTCATCAGTGCCCATCAGTGTAGCCACATCAGTGCCCGTCAGTGAAGGAGAAAATGTACTTTATACAAAGTTTTGTGACAGAAACTTAAAGAAAATTAAAAACTGCAGGGGTGATCAAATACCACCAAAAGAAAGCTCTACTTGTGGGAACAAAATGATAAAAAGTTTGTTTGGGTACAGCGTCACACCACTGCGCAATTCTCATTCAAATCGCAACAGCACTGAAAACTGAAAATTGGTCTGGGATTGTTCTAAGTGCCCGGTATTGAAGTGGTTAAACAAATCCTTAATTTTTTTCAAATTATTTTTTAGAATTACATTTTTTTATATTGTTAATTGCCCTGTTGGGAGGCCTTTAGTGAGATATCAGGGGTCTAAACAGACCCCTGATTTCACACTTTAAGATAGAGAAAGGGACTGAGGACAGATATTCATCAGCCTCATCTGTACTGTACAGTAAATGAATGAGAAGCTCTCTGATTCCTGTTCATTCAAAAACTGGAACATAGTAAACCCAGTTTACTATGTTTCAGTGATGAACGGGCGACACAGGAGCGTTCAGTATCAATCACTCACTGTGTTCATTCAGGAAAGGAAGGGGCTGGTAAATAGGACATATACCGCCCCCCTGCTCTCCATTCTTAAACACCAGCAAGTACCCTTGCTAGATAAATGCAAGCAAAACATTTGGGGGCTCATCCAGGATTTGAAACTGGGACCTCTGTTTTGCTTGCGTTTATCTAGCAAGGTTACTTGCTGTAAGACCAAGGAAGCTTAGTCTTCTGTAGTGTATTAATGCTTTACTAAACAGTAAATCTGCATATACAGCTATAGAATACACATTACAACACAATATATAGCTTACACAATATGTATACAACATGCACAATGCCAATCATCCTTTCTAGCAAAATATAAGCATGTACAATATGTACGTATTAGGTAAACTAAACTGTTACTCAACTAAGGGTTTAAGATGTAATGTCCTTCTCGATTTGTTGTTCAGTCCAACTCAAAATGGCTCCAAAGTTCTCCAGCTTCTAGCAGCTATGTGTTGCTCCTCCGTCTTCTCAAACACAACTCTTTGTCCCAATACATGTGCCTTTCAAAAGACTCCAAGCCCCTCCCACCAACTTCCTTTATACACAAACTTCCTGTAGAGATCTTCCTCTCTAGCCGTCTAACTGGTCTATTTACATATCAATGGAGGAGGAAAGGGGGAAGCCTGAAAGCATACAGTCTAAAAATCTAACTCTATATTATTTTTTAAAGTCATCAATAGCCATAGCAACACATGCACCAGTTTATTAAATGCAAATTTTCAGGAAAAAATACACTTTAATACATTTTAATGCATACAAACACAATATAATACCCATTTTTTTTATAAAATACAAAAGATGATGTTATGCCGAGTAAATAGATACTTAACATGACAAGTTTTAAAATTGTGTACGCCTGTGAAATGACGCCAAACTACGATACCCAAAAATCTCTACGGGCGATGCTTAAAAGCCTTTTCAGGTTACCAGTTTAGAGTTACACAGGAGGTCTGGCACTAGAATACCTCACTCTGAAATTCGCAATAATACCTCACTTGTGTGGTGCAATTACCATTTACATTTGCATGCAGGACCTATGTATAGGTCAGCATTTGCATATGAACACAGGGAGATGTGAGGCACCTGATTTTTTATTTTATTTTGTAATTTATTTTATTTAAAAAGATTGATTGAACATGTTTGCTATCACAAGGGATGAACAGAATCCCTTGTGATAGTGTAGGTCATGACAGATTCTCTTTATGGAGAGGTCTAGGGTCTATTAGACCCCGGATCTCTCCTCTGCTCTCCAAAGCATTTAATCAAACTGAGATTGGTTTAATCATATGCTTTACAAGCAAGTAACAGCTTGTAAACAAACAAACAGAGTGGGATAAACAATAGAATTTCATCTCACTCTGTTTTGCACATTGGATCGGGTGAGTTGTTTCATTATTGGGCTCCCAGATGTGACAGTAGAGCCTGGTAAAGACGGCAAGTGATGATGGGGGGGGGGCTTTTGCTGCCTCTAAAAGTGATTTAGCAGCTGTATAGCTGGTCTGATCACTTTTACGGGAATTGCCATCTCTAGAAAATTATAATATCATTGCTGCAGCTGCTCCTATCTGAGGACATATACTGTATATACTATATATATGTACAGTATCTCTCGAAAGTGAGTACACCCCTCACATTTTGTAAATATTTTCATGTGACAACACTAAAGAGATTACACTTTGCTACAATGTAAAGTAGTGAGGGTACAGTGTAAATTTACTGTCCCCTCAAAATTACTCAACACACAGCCATTAATGTCTAAACCGATGGCAACAAAAGTGAGTACAGCCCTAAGTAAAAAAGTCAAAACTGGGCCCAATTAACCTTTTTTTTTTTTTTTCAAAATTGTATGTTTATTGGGTTTTTAATACAGATCAAGAAACAGAAGTTACAGCATTCGCTTAAAATAAACTTTCAGTGTACCTCGTAAGAAATTGTTTGTATGAGAACAAATGGTTAACATATTTATACATGTATAAACAGACCAATAGGCCCCGGTTCCGGTTGGTGCTCTGAGGGAGAGTTTATCGTTCTAAAAACAAATTCTACTGCATTAGGGCCTTGTTGCTGTTGGTGCTTTGAGGGACAGTTTATCGTTCTACAAACAACTACTACTGCAATAGGGCCTTGTTCCTGTTGGTGCTTTGAGGGAGAATTTATCATTCTAAAAACAACTACTACTGCATTAGAGCCAGGTTCCTGTTGGTGCTCTGAGGGACAGTTTATCATTCTAAAAACCACTACAACTTCATTAGGGGCAGGTTCCTGTTTGTGCTCTGAGGGACAGTTTATTGTTCTAAAAACAACTACTACTGCAATAGGGCCAGGTTCCGGTTAGTGCTCTGAGGGAGAGTTTATCATTCTAAAAACAACTACTACTGCAATAGGGCCAGTTTCGGGTTGGTGCTCTGAGGGAGAGTTTATCGTTCTAAAAACAACTACTACTGCAATAGGGCCTTGTTCCTGTTGGTGCTTTGAGGGAGAGTTTATTGTTCTAAAATCATCTCATACTGCAGTAGGGACAGGTTCCTGTCGGTGCTGTGAAAGACAGATTATCGTTCTAAAATCATCTCATACTGGTGTAGGGAGAGGTTCCTGCTGCTGGTGTGAGCAGTGCATTTCTTGCACAAAAATAAAAAGTGCATCTACAATTTTCTTTTGTTCAAAAAAAATAAGAATAATAATTTATTATTCTTTTTTTGTATTAATAAATAGTGCTACATAGTACATTTGTGTCCAGAATTAGGAGAGAGTCAAATAAGGGAAGTGGTGGTGGTCGTGGTGCTGCTGGTGTTGGTGGTGTTGCTGAAGCTCCTGTTGCAAGGAGAGGACGTGGTCAATCTGTGCCAGCTACACGCACAAGTGAAACACCTTCTTCAGGTAGCCAACAGAACCTTCAACATCATATGGTAGGCCCGAATGCCGCTCAACGAATGGTGAGGCCAGAACAAATGCAGGCATCTAGTAGATTGGGTGGCTGACAATGCCTCCAGTTCCTTCACATTGTCTCCCACCCGGTCTCTTGATGAAAGCTCAGAGTTGGCACCATAACCCCAAGGCCATCTT
Organism: Glandirana rugosa; assembly: GCA_018402905.1. Taxonomy (NCBI): domain Eukaryota; kingdom Metazoa; phylum Chordata; class Amphibia; order Anura; family Ranidae; genus Glandirana; species Glandirana rugosa. The sequence continues at coordinate 110,296 of BLSH010165808.1, forward strand.
TCTTTAACCTCAGCCCCTTGTAAATCAGCCAAGCAGTCTGAGCCCCAAGTCATGCAGCAGTCTCTTATGCTTTTTGATGACTCTGCTGCTGTGCTTTCCGTGGGCCATCCACATAGCCCAGGCCCAGAAGTGGAAGACATTGAGTGCACTGATGCTCAACCACTTCTGTTGCAGGATGAGGACATGGAAACACCACGGCAGCACGTCTGTGATGATAATGACAAAACACAGGTGCCAACTGCTGTGGCTTTCCTCAGTGTGCAGACTGACAAGGAGAGCAGTGGTGAAGGGTGGGTGGAAGATGATGTGGAGGATGATGAGGTCCTAGACCCCACATGGAATGAGGGTCATGCAAGTGACATGTGCAGTTTGGAGGAAGAGGTGGTGGTCGCACAGAGGCACCAGCACAGCAAAAAAGGATGCAGGTTGCAAAAGTGGAGCGAGCGTCCCCTAGACAGTACGCCTGCTACTACCCACAGCACCCAGGGACCTAGCACACCAAAGGCAGCTCAAAGGCGTTCCCCAGCGTGGCAGTTCTACAGACAATGTGCTGACTACAAGACACGAGTGGTTTGCACACTGTGCAATCAGAGCCTGAAGCGAGGCATAAATGTTCTAAACCTGAGCACAACCTGCATGACCAGGCATCTAAATTCAAAGCACTTGCTGCAGTGGAATAAGTACCTCAAAATCCAAGAAAGGTCTCAGCCTCCTCCTGCTTCCTCTTCTGCTGCTGCCTCGACCTCTTCCTCCACCGTTACAGTGCCAGTGTCACCTGCCACCCAGCAAACAGAGCATGTGACAGCAACGCTACCATGTCCGCCACCATCCCCAATCATTTCCACACAGTCCCATGGAAGCTTACAGCTCTCCATTTCCCAAACACTGGAGAGAAAGAGGAAGTACCCCCCTACCCACCCGCGATCCCCGGCCCTGAATGCCAGCATTTCAAAATTCCTTGCCTTTGAAATGCTGTCATTTCGTCTGGTGGACACGGACAGTTTTAAAAACCTGATGGCGGTGGCTGTCTCACAGTACGTGGTTCCCAGCCGCCACTACTTTTCCAGGCGAGCCATCCCTTCCCTGCACAAACAAGTCGGGGACGAGATCAAGTGTGCACTGCGCAACGCCATCTGTGGCAAGGTCCACATAACTACTGATACGTGGACCAAAAAGCATGGGCAGGGACGCTATATCTCGCTAACTGCACACTGGGCAAATGTAGTGGCAGGTGGGCCTGAGGCAGCTAGCCATTTGGCGCATGTTCTTCTGCCACTGAGGATTGCAGGGAATTTCTCTTTGCTTCCTGTTGCCTCCTCCTCCTACTGCACTTCCTCCTCCTCCTCTACCACCTCCTCATCTGCTCAGCATAACACCTTCACCACCAACTTCAGCACATCCAGGGGGAAACGACAGCAGGCTGTTTTAAAACTGATATGTTTGGGGGATAAACCCCACACTGCGCAGCAGCTGTGGACGGGCATTGAACAACAGACAGATGAGTGGTTGTTGCCAATGAGCCTCAAGCCCGGCCTGGTGGTGTGCATTAATGGGCAAAATCTCGTAGCAGCTCTGGGCCTAGCTGGTTTGACGCACATCCTTGCCTGGCGCATGTGCTGAATTTGGTGGTGCAGAAATGTCTTAAAAACTACCCGGATATGTCAGAGCTGCTGGAGAAAGTGCGGGCCATCTGTGCACTCTTTCGGCGTTCTCACCCTTCTGCTGCTCGCCTGTCTGCGCTGCAGCGGAACTTCGGCCTTCCCGCTCACCGCCTCCTATGCAACGTGCCCACAAGGTGGAACTCCACCTTGCACATGCTGGAGAGACTGTGCGAGCAGCAGCAGGCAATAGTGGAGTTTCAGCTGCAGCACGCACGGGTCAGTTGCTCTGCGGAACAGCACCACTTCACCACCAATGAGTGGGCCTCCATGCGAGACCTGTGTACCATATTGCGGTGTTTCGAGTACTCCACCAACATGGCCAGTGCCGATGACGCTGTTCTCAGCGTTACTATCCCACTTCTATGTCTCCTTGAAAAAACACTCCGGGCGATGATGGAAGAGGATGTGGCACAGGAGGAGGAGGAAGAAGGGTAACTTCCACGGTTATCAGGCCACTCATTTACAAATGGCTCAGAGGGTGGGTTCCTGCACCAGCATAGGCCAGGTCAAAAATTTTCAAGCCAGGGGACAGTTCTGGAGGATGAGGAGGACGAGGATGATAATGAGGAGGAGGAACCATGTTCACAGCAGGGTGGCACCCAACGCAGCTCGTGGGCATCACAGGAGCGTGGCTGGGGGGATACGGAGGACACAGATGATACACCTCCCACAGAGGACAGCTTGTCTTTGCCTCTGGGCAGCCTGGCACACATGAGCGACTACATGCGGCAGTGCCTGCTCAACGACAGCCGAGTTGCCCACATTTTAACTTGTGCTGATTACTGGGTGGCCACCCTGCTGGATCCCTGTTACAAGGACAACGTGCCGTCCTTAATTCCCTCACTGGATGCACAACAACAAGTGCAATCTGGTAGACGCGCTGCTGAGGGCATTCCCATATGACACCGGGGGCTCAGTGGGAGCACAAGACGAAGGCAGAGGAGGAGGAGGAAGAGGTCACCAACGCAGCTGTGGCACCGCCAGCACCTCAGAAGGCAGGGTTAGCATGGCCGAAATGTGGAAAAACTTTGTCAGCAGCACGCCACCACAAACAGCACCACCAGCTGATAGGCAGCATCGTAGCAGGAGGCAGCATTTCAGCAACAGGGTGGAACAGTATGCGTGCACACGCCTACACGTACTGACTGATGGGTCTACCCCACTCAACTTCTGGGTCTCCAAATTGGGCACATGGCCTGAGCTTGCCCTTTATGCCTTGGAGGTGCTAGCCTGCCCTGCAGCCAGTGTATTGTCTGATCGTGTGTTTAGCACGGCAGGGGGCGTTATCACAGACAAGCGATGCTGCCTGTCCACAGCCAATGTGGACAAGCTAACCTTTATTAAAATGAACCAGGCATGGATCCCACAAGACTTGTCTGTACCTTGTAGACCGGCCTGACACAGCCATTGGTATCCTTTTTTTTGAATATGTCTCAATATTTTGGGGGCTACCCCAATTCTAAAAAAAAAACAAATAAACAAAAAACAGTTTTGGCTACCTCCTCCTCCTCCACCACCACTTCCACCTACACTGCCACAGTCACCGCCTCCTCAACCTCCAGGCTCCTACTCCACATCCACCTCCTCCTCCAATTTTTTATTTTTTTATGTCATTTTAAGTTATTTCCCTATCCACATTTGTGTGCAGGGCACTTGTCCTACTCTTACCACCATTTTGCTTCCTTTTGCAGCCTTCTAGCCCTTTCCATGACTTTTGTTACACCCATTTTTGTGCCCAAAAGTTCGGGTCACCATTGACTTCAATGGGGTTCGGTGTCCGGGGTCAAGTTCGGATCGAGTTCGGTGCCGAACCCGAACATTTTCATGAGGTTCGGCCGAACCCGACATACTCGAACATCCAGGTGTCCGCTCAACCCTAGCTCTAAACATAAAATAAATAAAAGGGGTGATAGGGGACATCCTTGCCAAGTGCCATTGGACATTGGTAATGTTTGTGATTGGAATGCTGATAGTTGGACTTGGGAGGTAGGGCGAGAATACAAGGCCTTTAACACTGATATAAAGGGTCCCTTATAGAGAGGGTATCAAATATATAACGCCAGGACAACCTATCAAAGGCTTTTTGCGCATCTAGACTCAAAATGAGTCCCTTTTTTTGCCATTTATTAAGGAGGTCAATGAGGTCTATGGTCCTTCTTGTATTGCTGCCAGGGTGTCTTGCTGGGACAAATTGTACCTGATCATTATCAATTAGTTTGGGAATCAAATGAGTCAGATGATTAGCTAAAATTTTTGTAAAAATCTTGTAAACAGTGTTTAAAAGAGCTATGGGCCTATAAGAGTCTGGGATAGAGGGGTCCTTGCCAGGTTTTGGGATTACAGTAATAAATTAATGCATAAATTGGGGGTGAGGAACTTTACCATCCAGAATGGAGTTGAAGAAAGGTAGCATATGTGGGATTAAAATGTGGGGTAGGCCTTTGTAATAGGTGTAAGGGAGACCATCTGGACTAGGGGACTTATGTGATGGCAGATGTTTAAGGACCTGGGATATTTCCTCTGGAGCAATAGGTCTGTTTAGTGATTGGATGTTAGAGGGGACAGTTTTGGAAGATTCAGAGTATCAAAAAACCCATCAAATGCCTCTTGGGAGAAACTAAAATGGCTCTTAGGGGTCAGACAGTTAGAAAGTTTGTGGTAGAAATCCCCAACAATTTGTGTCATAGAGCAAAGGCAATATGTTTGTTTACCTTTCAGACCCAGTAAGTGATCGGGAAAGGAGTGGGGGTGAGGTTTGAGTTTATTCACTAACGTATGATGGGATCTATTAGGGAACTTGTAGAATTTTTGCTCAGACCATAGGAGGGCTTTAGCTATTTGATTCATACCCAAGGTCTTTAGCTGCTCATGGATAGAGATTGCCTCTTGGAGGCGGGATACCGTAGGGGGTTATAGAAAGCGACTCTCTAAGATATGAAGTTTGCCTAGTAAGTCCCATGGTGTCATTATTTTTGTATTTGACATTCTTATAATCTTTTTGAGCTTGGAAACCCCATTTCTTTTTCTTCTTCTACTAACCCTTATTCCATTTTCGTCTTGATGTTTTCCATGTATTCTCTCTGTTTTTCTCCTATATCTCACTCCTTTCTGCTTTCATCTAGTATCATACCACCACTAGTAAATTTCACAGCAAACACCTAAAGGGTAACTGCAGGTTCGTGGGGAAAAAAAAAACGAAAATAAATAAAATAACATATACAATTGCGACACAGTTCATATTGTAGTTGAATGTTATTAAATATGACCTTTCTTTTTCAATCTGCAGCCAATGTAATCTCCTATAAATTGCAAAGCAATAAGCCAACCTGGAAGCGTTCTGTGCACAGATGGTGTACAGAACGCCCACCCACCAGAAATGTAATTTCCTGCTTACTGATTTTCCCAGAAGTCTGCACTGATACAAGTCAGATTTTGGGCATGTCATTTTTGATGAGATACTCTTAAAATGAAATTATGTCTACAATGATACAGACTCTGCCACTTTTCTTATAAGAGTCCTGCAAGTGCAACAGCTGATTGATAATTATGAAATCACTCCCATTAGATTCACTTTGCCCATGGACACAAATAAACAGCTATTTCTTCAGAATAATAAAAGGTAGGAATCTGCAACAAATTGTGTTAAAATCCCTGCAATGAACATAGATCATCCAGGAGGGAATGTTTTTTTTCTTAACAAAAGTCATGTTACTCTTTAACAACCATAGTATATAAATATCTGCAAGAGTTATAGATATATTTTTTTACAATCTATGACAGTTTTTCACTGAGTGATTTACAGGCATGTGTTCACTTCATGATAGTTAAATGTTAGTTGAATGCTGCAATTAATTAATGAGAATATTGCATCTGTCATTTAGTTATTTTATCTCCAGGTTTTTTATTTGAATAGTATTCACTTTTTAGATATAAGTGGCTGTGTGTGTGGATTGTGTTTAAGGTTGACTTTATTCTAGTAGTTTGACCAACTCCTTAAAGTTCAATTCTATGCCTTAGGAAACATTAGGGTTGATTTACCAAATGCAAGTAGACTTTGCACTTTGAAAATGAGTGCAACTGCACTTGCATAGTATACAGTCTTTTTGCCTTTAGTAAATCAACTCCATTGTCATATTTGACAAACAGAACATATTGTTTGTATACTGTATATTTTCTATACATTCAACAGCGTCATAGTAGTTTTTTGACACTAAAATTTGACAGCTGCAAAGGCTGTCGGTACTTGTAGTTTCCCATTCACAGAGGACCGTAAATGAATGTTGTTTCCTGGTGGGTGGAGCCTCATATGGCCACAATATTTTCAAACATTGACAGCGGGTGCCCAGAGAAGATACCCACCTGCTGTCAGTGGGGAGGGGGCGAAGGGGGATAGTCTTGCAGCTGCTGGAACAGTCATGTAGTGCATTGTGGTTTTAACATTTTCTCCTGGGTGATCTGCTTATACATATGCTGGGACTGAGAATATCAAACCTGCACAATTTGCCTTGAACTTCCGGTAGTAGAAAACCCAAATCTCATCCCTAGTCACTGAGATGATTACAAGCAGTTCTTTGAGAGTTATGTTGAACTCGTTATTCTGAACATTGATATATTTACATTGCAGTGAACTGACTCTATTGCAGGTACTGTAATTTTGGAGAAATGAGTTTTAAATTTCAGATTTCCAATCATATTTCAGGATCATTGCCTAAGTAAACATTGAATAGTTTAAAGCCATGGGAATTGCTAACATAACAATATAAAGCTGAAACAGGATTCAGTTCTTAAAAAGAGATGAGTCATGTTTAACCTTCAATTGTGGATTAGGGAAAGAGAAGCAATGTCATCTATTTCATTTACTGTCACTGCCAGCTATTGTATCTCTCAAATTCTGGCTATTTTTGTCACTATCTAAGCTATTGCATAGTCTGTGTTTTGATTTATCAGATAGAAATAATTACCCTTTAACTATATAGTGTATGGGTATTAGTAACTGGATATAATTTGAATCATTTTCTTAACTAAATGCACTATATAGTTGCTGGTAAATTCATTTGATCATATAACTTAATATCTGGTTCTGTGTTGCCATGTGTCAGGACAGAACAAAATGAAGGAATAGTTATGTGGCAGCCAAAATAAGGTAAGTCATGGCGAAAAGCAAATCTATCAGGTCATTCCTGTTGACAATTTATTCCTTCCTAATTTATCTAATTACAAACTTCATAGATTACTCTACTTCAACCCCATTTCTATGAGCATTTTCTATGATTGCTTTGTTCTAGGAATATGTTTTTATTATCTCCACAACTTTTACTGTATTGTGTGTCATTGGTCTTTTTGACTTAACTTTCTTGGAAATCTTGTATTAAAGCGGTTATATCCCCAGGGAACAAAAAAACAAAACCTGTAAGACAAAGGCATAATGAGCTAGTATGCACTGCATACTATACTAGCTCATTATGAAATACTCACCTTAGAACAAAGATCCGTCAGGGCTGCTCGGTCCCCTCTGAGGGAGCGGAAATCTTCCCTCAGATGTTGCTTCTGGGTACGCGGCTCCGTCGCTGTGAGTGGCCAGGGCCACGAGACGTCACTCTCGCGCTGGAGCCCATCTTTCCGGCAAGGTATCCGCAAGGTCCAGCGCATGCGCCACTGACGTCAGCGGCTGCTTGCAGAGGGAATATCTCCTAAACCATACAGGCTTAGGAGGTGTTCATTTTACCTTCGGGTAAGCCTTATTATAGGCTTACCTGTAGGTAAAAATAACATTGGAGGGGATACAACTGCTTTAAGTTTTACAATTCATCACATCAGTAGGCGTCTCTCATGCATATGCTCACTCAGATATGAGAGAAGATACAGTATAATACACAATAAATATGAATGAATGTTGTGTATACCAAAAAAAATAAACTAATACTGTAAAACAAAAATACCTCAAATGATCCTTGAGGAAAATATATCAAAACATCAAAGTGCAAAGACGGAAGTTAATTTAACCAGTATAGTACTCTTTCAAACTTTAAAATGAATGTTCATGAATCTAAAATGCTGAATATCACGTTGATCTCTACACGGGACTAGGGTCTTCGATCATTGTTTTCCTTTCCATGAGAGTCCTAATACTGGACATATCTAGGGGTTAAATTGACTTCCTCTGTGGGCAAAATATTTTCAGCTACTTTTCCACTATTGCTCCATGCTCTTGCTTCTGACTTGGACAGATGGGATAAGGGATCATATACATGGATGAGCAGGAATGCTATTCTTAAAATAAATATTATACCAAGATTACTTTATCTTTTTCAGACTTTGCCTATAGTTGTTCCGACCTAATTTTTTAAAACAGTGCCCAGTGTTTTTATTAGATTTGTCGGGGCAAAAAAGCATGCACAGCTGTCACACTCATTTCTAGCTATGGCTAAAATCCATTAGGGCATGGCCTTCCCAGATCTGATTCCTTATTATCATGCAGATCACCTGCCCAGAGTACTTGCGTGGTGCAGAGATGGGAGACACAAAGCGTGAGTAATGATCGGACAATCCTATACCAGAATGCCTGTGATGGTTATGCTGAAGTTCTCTAGGAACCCTACTACATCATCCCCTCATAGGTGCAACTCTTCGAGTAGTGCAACAAAGTCATCTTTTTTCCAAGTCGGAAGGGGAGATTACTCGACTATACCCAGTACTGAGAAACCCAGCATTCCCCCCAGGCCATACCGATAGTCGATTTAAACAAGGGGGAGGGCAGGGTAAGTTTTGCCTCTGTGATTATCTTTTTGACTCTACGTTGAAGGCTAAGGCTGAAATACAGGGGATGTTCGATCCACCACAAGACCCCTGGTGGTTGCAGCAACTTACCCACTTCATCAGTAGCCACCTTCGTGGGGGTAGTAAATCCATCCCAATACACCGCTAGAAGATTTGTGTTTGGGAGAGGCACCCTCTAGTCATGGGGTTTCAGAGGCTTATAAAGTGTTTATAGGTTCTCCTGAGGGATATGTCCCAAGATTTCTCCAGATATGGGAAAGAGACTTGGGTCTCACTTTTTCTGATGAGCAGCAGGATCAGATTCTTTACTTTGCTCATTACTCCTCAGTGGCTAGTAAATATCAGAAGCTTAGTTAAAAGATCCTCAGAAGTTGGTATAAGGTTCCACCTCTCTTGCAGATGTGATGCAGTGAAGCCGAGGGTACCATGTTGCATATTTTCTGGTCCTGCCATAAATTGGAAGGGTTTTAGGCAAAGCTGCGAGACATCATAAAACAGCTTACGGAGTATGACCTGGGTGCAGGTCTGGCCAGATATCTTCTTCATCTATCAGATCTCTCTAAGCGTAAATATAAAAATTCAATATTGGTCCTTCTTTTGAATGGAAGCACCCCCCTATGATTGCATTGTGGCTTACCGAAGTAGCAGATGTTTACACTTTGGAGAACATTACAGCAACTTTTCAAGGCAGAGAAGATATATTTTTTTAAAAATGGTCTCACTGGTCCCTCTATGTCTGCTTAAAGGAATATGGCTCTGCACTAATAGAGGGGGGTTAGGGATCTCAAATGATAAAGTGTCTAGTTTTCTTTTTTCAGTGAAGGTAGCTTCAGTGAGACAACATATAAACAAATTGTGTACTTCCATTCGATCGTGACACCTCAGTGCACTCAGTATTCTTACCTCATTAAATAATTAAATCCACATTTGATTACATACAGTATAGAAATCCTCCTCCATTGATAATCTTCACATTGTAATCCTTTTCAGTTGATTTGGATATCCTCTGGTGTTAGTCCCTTTAAGACTCTCAAATGTGCTCATCCATATGTTAGGGTAAAAACAAAGTGACCTCCCATAGTGTAATATTGTCAGTAAAAAACTTTTTATTAAAGGAGTAACTCTTACATCAGCAAAGCAGTAAAAATGCCTTTGGTATCATATACTCAGTATAAAAAGCTCTATATACTATATACGGTACATATATATCTTACACTGCCTGAACGGACTCTATATACTATACACTGAATGAGCTGTATATATAGTATACATTGAATGCAGCATATTATATATATACTATATATGGTATATATATATTCTTACACTGCCTGAATGGACTCTATATACTATGCACTGAATGAGCTGTATATATAGCCTTCACTAAATGCAGTGTAATATATATATATATATATATATATATATATATATATATATATATATATATACACTATATACGGTATACACTAAATGCAGCATATGTTATATATATATATATATATATACACTATATATGGTACACATATATCTTACACTGCCCGAACGGACTCGATATACTATACACTGAATTATCTGTATATATAGTCTACACTAAATGCAGTATATATATATATATATATATATTACATACTGTATATATTCTTACACTGTCTGAACAGACTCTATATACTATACACTGAATGGGCTGTATATATAGTCTACACTAAATGCAGCATATAATATACTATATACAGTACATATATATTCTTACACTGCCTGAATGGATTCTATATACTATACACTGAATGAGTGGTATATATAGTCTACACTAAATGC
>BLSH010165829.1:13478-27606 GCA_018402905.1 Glandirana rugosa
CGAAGGGACCTATGTCGTCGTGACCCACGTCATTCCTTCTCCCCCGGGGTCGCGAGTTTGGGGGTCTTTGATTGCCTAAAGAAATCGGGGCGGCCGCCCTCCCACATGGTTCTACCGCGGCTGCGCGGCGACGCCGGATGTCTCCTTCCCCTGTCGCGGAGCCTGAGTCCGTCGAGACGTCGCTGCCAATAGAGCCTTTAGGTGTCTGTTGTATGTTCATTACCCCAGAACAGTGGCGGTCTATCGGGATGATGGGCGTCGGGACGATTTAAGTTCTTTCGATTCCCCCTACGAGTCCTCTGTCTACTACTATACCTTCTTGTCATGGAGACCGGCTGGGATGATGAAGGGAAGTGTTCTAATGGAGTCTGAGTATTTACTTCAGCAGCAGATTCTTCCATATCATCATCTGTCTCCTGAGCATCCCCCTTAGCTTTCTTGAATTTAGCAGGGCTGCGGGTAGTAGGGCTATCTGGCGGTGACAAGACCCCATTACTTGTATGTTGTCTGTGGATTTCCGAGATAACCGTCGCTGCAGAGCTGCCTGAGTCCGAGGCGCTGTCCCCTTCCTCTGTAGGCCGCAGCGGCGCGTCGGCGCCATCTTGGTACACCCTCCCGCCGGCGGGGCTAAAGAAATCCGTTAGTTTCTGGGGGTTTGAGCGCTGGGGCCCCCTCTTCCTTACTGCACCCAGTGCTGCTGTATCCAGGGAAGCCATCCGACCTTGTTGAGTCCCGCTGTAGTCGCTTCAGTCGTCGCTTGGCAGTATACAGGAGCCGGAGCTCTCTCACTATGCAGCCGTCTCTAGCGCTGCCGGCCACGCCCCCCCGTTTTTTAGTCATTTTACTGTATCTTTTCTTACAAATATTGTGTGGCTTAAAAAATTGCAACAGCCACCATTTTATTCTCCAATGCCACCGCTTTCAGAAAAAAAATCTACTGTCTGGGGGGTCCAAGCAATTTACTAGTAAAGAATGCTGATTGTAACGTGCGCTAAAAAATAAAAATATTGCCCCGGACAGCAAGCGGCCTTCTTTCAATTTTCAGCCTTGTGATTTTGTAATGCAACACTGTTCACAAATTAATTTTATATATTTTCTTAGAAATAGAGATTCCTTTTGGTGGTTTCTATTTGCCATTGCCTTTTTATTTCTTTACTATATAAAAATGGAAAAAAATTGAAAATTAAAAAAAAAAAAGTTTTCCTTTAGTTTCTGCTATTGTATAAAATTTTGCAAATAAATCTTTCTACATAAAATTAGGCCAAAGTATTTTCTGCTGCATTTATTTGCTCAATAAAACCAATCAGTGTATATTATGTTCCCTGTGTGAAAGTTATAGAGCCTACAGACTATTGGTGAATATATGAAATGTAACATCCCTGATGTTCTCTCTATCTCATTTATTGAGGTTCTAATAGTCCAGGACGGTGCAAATATCACCAAAATGTCACATTTTAGGAATGAAGACATTCCAAGCTATTCAGTAAGAAGTATGAGGAGTTTATTTGAAGTTGTAATCTTTTGCCACATTTTTCTGAAGAATTAAGAAAGTAAATAAAATTTGTTTTTTTTTTTTGTCACTTTAACAAGTTACTTCTCACACACGGCACAGGAATACTTTACAATTACATTGCTTGGCTCCTAGATTCATAAAGGGGCTCAAAACCCCAGGAGCACCTTTAGGGTTTCAAAGTGTGTAAATTTTGCATCTACATTTCTGACTGTTAAATATAAATCAGCGCCTACCCTCTGCAAAGTGGTTCAAAATATAAAATAAGTGATATGAAACAAAATATAAACATATATTGAATTGCTAAATATGATCACTTGTGTAAATGAATAAACATGTATCCACTGGTAATTTACAACAAACTACTGGGGGCTGCTATACTCAGGTAAGAACCTGCCATGATAATACAAACAAAAAGGTAAGCGCCAGTCCCAGAGATGATGTGACAATAAAGACTAGTCCATAATTAAAGTGATGCGTGCTTCAAATAAAGTGCAAATCCGTGCTCCAATCAAACTTTCAAGTGCAGTGAGGTGACACACATTGATTGGTGACCCCCTATGTGCCAGCACTCACCAGAAGTCGTGGACTCACTGCTTTTCAGTCAGTGAGTCATAAAGGTAAGGTTCTGGTGGGGGCTCAGAATCCCGGATGTCACTGAAATCCCGAGAGTGTGTATCCTTCAACTGGTATGATGTCCAGGGACACTCAGAGAATAAATATAAAGAAAAACATAGTGTGTACTGTACAGCAGGTGTTTTATTGCGCAAATATAAAAGTCCTACTTACAGAATCAAACTAGGTCTTCAGCATTGTGAGTAAAAAAATCCCGTCAATAGCATGAGGTAGCGGTGATGGCGTGCGTTCCACTGTAGACCACCGCGATAACCGGAAGTGACGCGTGTCGGCTGTGATGGACCGGAAGTGACGTCAACGCGTTTCGCTCATCAAGTGAGCGTCATCACGGACATTTCTGACTACCTATCACATTTCTGGGGCAGTGCCAGGCCAGTAGGACCTCCCACAAAACACTTTTGACTGGTGTGTCAGTGATCAGGAACACTGTGGTTGGCTTACATTGGTCTGGTGACACTGGGACTTGTGTGGTGGTGACCAGGAACCCTGTTGCTTGCTGCATTAGTCTTGTGACACTGGGACTTGTGTGGCCACGGGAAGATGTGGGAATGGTGTTGAGTAGAGTTGATTGAACACCTGGAAGTTTGGGTTCGGCCGAACTTCGGGAAAAAGTCCGGGTTCGGGACCAAACTTGACCCGAACTTTATCCCAGACCCCGAACCCCATTGAAATCAATGGGGACCTGAATTTTTAGGCACAAAAATGGCTGTAACAAAATCCTGGCAAGTCCTAGATGTCTGCAAAAGGAAGGCAAATGGGGGTAAGAGTCGGACAAGTGCCCTACAAAGAAATGGGGATAGGGAAATAACTTTTTTTTTAAGCTAAAATCACATAAAAAAATAAAAAATGGAGGTGGATGTGGAGTTGGAGGTTGAGGACGCGGTGGAGGAGGAGCTAACACTGTTTTTTTTATTTTTGGGCAAGAAATGCACCGCTGGCCGCAAATGTAGTTTTTGGATTTTTTTTTTTTTTTTAAACCAGCGATGTAGATGCACTTTTTAATTTTGTGCAAGAAACAATAATCTGTCCCTCTAAGCAACAGCTGGAACCTCTCCCTATAGAACTTGGAGATGATTTTAGAACAATAATCGGTCCCTCTAAGCAGTAGACTCTACCTAGTCCAGTCAGATCGTTCTGTGCAGCAGGATGAGGTCTGCAATCTGTCCCTCAAAGCAGCAGTACTCGTATCTCTACCTAGTCCACAATCAGATCGTTCAGTAATGCAGGATGAGATGTTCTGCAATCTGTCCCTCACAGAGCCAGCAGCATCCTCTCCCTAAACTATCCTGAGAGCATGTGACATGCAGCACGGTGACTCCAGCCCCATATAGAGGCTGGGTCACATGATGCACTGGCCAATCACAGCCATGCCACTAGTAGGCATGGCTGTGATGGCTTCTAAGGGCAAACCAGTGAAACGCATGTTGATTGGCTGCCCTTGGCAGCTATTCAACACGTGGAATAAAATACCAGAACCCCGAACCCGAACTTTTTTTGAAAAGTTTGGGTTCGGGTCCGGATCCCGGACACCCCAAAGTTCGGTTTCGCTCAACTCTACTAGTGTCCCCAATAGTATAGTGTCCCCAATAGTATAGTGTCCCCAATCGTATAATGTACCCAATAGTATAATGTCCCCAATAGTATATTGTCCCCAATAGTATAATGTACCCAATAGTATAATGTCCCCAATACTATAGTGCCCCCAATAGTATAATGTACCCAACAGTATAGTGTCCCCAATAGTATAATGTCCCCAATAGTATAGTGTCCCCAATAGTATAATGTCCCCAATACTATAGTGCCCCCAATAGTATAATGTCCCCAATAGTACAGTGTCCCCAATAGTATAATGTCCCCAATAATATAGTGTCCCCAATAGTATAATGTCCCCAATAGTATAGTGCCCCCAATAGTATAATGTACCCAATAGTATAATATCCCCAATAGTACAGTGTCCCCAATAGTATAGTGTCTCCAATAGTATAGTGTACCCAATAGTATAATGTTCCCAATAGTATAGTGTCCCCAATAGTATAGTGTCCCCAATAGTATAATGTCCCCAATAGTATAATGTCCCCAATAGTATAGTGTCCCCCATAGTATAATGTCCCCAATAGTATAATGTCCCCAATTTTATAGTGTCCCCAATAGTATAATGTCCCCAATAGTATAGTGTCCCCAATAGTATAATGCCCCCAATAGTATAGTGTCCCCAATAGTATAATGTACCCAATAGTATAATGTACCCAATAGTATAGTATCCCCAATAGTATAGTGTCCCCAATAGTACAATGTCCCCAGTTGTATAGTGTCCCCAATAGTATAATGTCCCCAATAGTATAGTGTCCCCAATAGTATAATGTACCCAATAGTATAGTGTCCCCAATAGTATAGTGTCCCCAATAGTATAATGTCCCCAGTTGCATAGTGTCCCCAATAGTATAACCAGCATTACTATCCCACCTGCCACATGTACACGCTTACAACAGGCTGATAGAATGTCCATTGTTATGCTTGGTAACAATTTGCTGTCTTCTGTACCGCACTAACTCTTGTGCTGCTGTCTTTATACCCCAGCGTGTCTCATCAGACTCAAATGTCAACTATGTGTGCCGGTTACTTGCATTATACCTCTTTAGCAACTTCACACCAGGCAAAGACAATCACTTTTTACTTGAGAAACTTGAGCATTACAAATGACAGTTCTTCCTAACCTAAGCCCTAACTCAGGCTTTGTAGCTGCCCCAGCATACCTGCACAGGAAAAGTCCATAATGGCAGATCTGCAGAGCTGGTATCCTTGAGAAAACTGCATATATCAGCAGTCCAATACACTGTAGAAGGCTTTCTATCTTCAGGCGCTCCTGTAGTAAACTCAACAGACGGACTCAGGCAACTGCAACATGTCTTACACCAAGAAAGACCTAGGAAGCATGTGAACTCCCACTCTCCCAGCTGGAGCAGCATCAAACCTAACCTGCTTACACCTCTAGCCAAAAACCTTTTTCTCAAGATCCCAGTCTCCCTTTCAAATTCTATGAGCCATTTCTGTGAGTTTTTAAGTATTGCTCCACAGGGATGCTTTCTTTTAGGAGTCTCGGATTAGAACCTTTGTTGGCAATATTCCAAAGTCCTGGGATGATGAGTGTGGTATGAGGAGCCTGCAATGCGGACTGTGTCTCTCCTTTTGTTACCACTACTTCAAATTAGGATCATCTATTGTCTTCACAAAATTATTAAATTATTAAATTCACTGGCCAAAACAAAAATAAATTGTCTCTGTGCCAGTGCCAAAAAAGTACTTGGATGGTACTCTCCATAGCCATACATGTATGCCCGTCATTTGACATTTACATCTTCATTGTGTCCTTTTTTTTTTTTTAAAGAATTCAACAATAAATTCATCTAATAAGTCATACCAGGGCCTCGTCCAGTGCAAGAAGTCTATGTGATGAAAACAAACAGTAGCTTCACGAATACCTACAATGCGAGTTCATGGGTCTGAAAAGCCTTGCCTCTGATTTATCATACATTTTACTTGGGATAGAAATGCAGCACAATTCTTCACGGGACCAAAAAATGAGATCCTTGTGCAGAAAATTGTAATAGGCGGTCCATTAGAAGTCATATAATGCCCTCTAAAAAGATTTAAAAATGTATGGAACATTTTTTGAAATGTTAATGAATATGAAATGTAATATTAAATAATGAAAATTACCAAAGAGGGAACGACTTCGCTTCAGTGTAGCCATATTTATAGATTTCTGGCTTTTTTATTTTATTTATTGTTTTCTATCTCTTTTTTAGGTGGCTTGAGGAGATTTTGGTCAAGGTGGTCCCCGTTGGCATAACTGAGTCACCCCGGTGTAGAGCCATAAGGGTGTTCTGACTGAAAGGCTTTACTTCTACAGATCATTGGAGGATTCACACAGGACACAGCCATAGCAGTATTCTAAATGTCATAAATGTTTTGGATCCTCTTCAACATTCATCCAGATTTTCAGTGTTCTTGAAGTAACAAACCCTTAAGAATAAATTCAGATAACATCAGATACAGGATGGCTGACAGTAAAGAGAGGCAATTTTCATGTTCTTATTGCAAAAAAACGTTTACAGGAGAGCGAAGTCTTATCAAACACCAGCAAGTCCACAAAGGATTGAAGTCATTTCAATGCTCTGAATGCAGCAAAGTTTTTCCGTGGAAAGTAAAACTTATCAAACACCAGATGATTCACACTGAAGTAAAGCCATATCAATGTTCTGAGTGTGACAAAGGTTTTAGAGTGGAGAAGAATCTTACCATACATCAGATGATTCACACTGGAGAGAAGCCATTTCAATGTTCTGAATGTGACAAAGCATTTGCATCAAAGTCATGTCTTATCAGCCACCTAAGGATTCACACTGGAGAAAAGCCGTATCAGTGTTCTGAATGTGACAAAGTATTTGCATCAAAGTCGTGTCTTATCATCCACCAGATGACTCACACTGGAGAGAAGCCATATGAATGTTCTAAATGTGACAAAGCTTTTAAAACCAAAAGAGAGCTTATTGTGCACCAGAGGATTCACACTGGAGAGAAGCCATATGCATGTTCTGAATGTGGCAAATCTTTTACATCAAAGTCATATCTTATCATCCACCAGATGAATCACGCTGGAGAGAAGCCATATCAGTGTTCTGAATGTGACAAAGCTTTTACAGTGAAGGCAAATCTTATCATACACACAATGATTCACACTGGAGAGAAGCCATATGAATGTTCTAAATGTGACAAAGCTTTTAAAACCAAAAGAGAGCTTATTGTGCACCAGAGGATTCACACTGGAGAGAAGCCATATCATTGTTCTGAATGTGATAAAGCTTTTACAACAAAGTCATATCTTATCAGCCACCAGATGAATCACACTGGAAAGAAGCTGTATCATTGTTCTGAATGTGGCAAAGCTTTTACAGTAAAGTCAAGTCTTATCACACACCAGAGAGTTCACACTGGAGAGAAGCCATATCGTTGTTCTCAATGTTGTAAAGCTTTTAGAGTAAAGTCACATTTTATCAAACACCAAAGGATTCACACCCTTAAGCTTTGAGGGGGAATGTTAACAGATATTAGCTAAGCTACAATTAAAAAGCTTGTGGACCCCAATGTGGACAAGCTATGGGTACAAAGAAAAAGCAATTCTAGAACACAGGAACCTTCCATCACTCCTATTGGCTAAACTCATACAGGCTTCACTAACATATTAAGAGTTTCCCTCTATAGAAGCCACACTTAAGACCTGGGACAAACTATACACTATCATTTCAACTGAGTCTAGGAAAAAAGGTGTGAAGATTTTCCCATCCAAACTCTCAAATATTTAATCCCCAACCTGACGGTACTCCCGTGGTTATGGTGCAAGATATTGACATATGAAGATCTACTATTCAAATATACTGACCCCTTACCTTACTCCCAGATTCAAGTGCAGCATTTTCACACAAACCACCCTTATATCCACAATATGCTTCATAAAGGATCATAGGAATATCTACAAAAAAATGTTAACAAACCCAAAGGTCTCTCGTGGTTTTACTCCACTCTCCAACAGGACAGGACCTTTCCCAAGTCCTCTATTATGATCAACTGGGAAGGAGATCTGGGATCCACAGTCACCCCAGCGGAATGGCAAAAAGTTATTAAAGCATTTTATCATTATTCCCACTGCACTAACCATTGGGAACTTATGCTGAAAATTACATAAATTATTACCTCCTGTTAGACGAGCCCAATTTTTCCCCTCAAAAACCTCATTCTGCTGAAGACAATGTGGAATGAGAGGCACCATTCTTCATCTCCTATGGGATTGTAAACATTTATGTAAGTTCTGGAATGCAGTATTTGTCCTTGTTTCATCTATACAGGCGGTCCCCGGGTTACAAACAAGATAGGGACTGTAGGTTTTTTTCTTAAGTTGAATTGGTTTGTAAGTGGGAACAGGTACATTTTTTAAGTGTAGCTTCAGCCAAAAAAACTATTTTTAAGCTTTTTGGATGGCATAGGGAAGGGGTAACTCCCCTGTAACATTTGTTTTGCTGTCTGTGTTTCTGTTTAGAAGATTTCACCTCACTTCCTGTCCCAATGATAATTGGATTTTGAACATTTTGGGTTGTGGAAACAAACCTTGGTGATAAAGCTTCAGTGGAGACCCCTTTTTCCCATAATAACTCTTACAGGAGTGAATTTCCCTTCCTATGGGTGGATTTCCTCTCACTTCCTGTTGTCTCCCTCCGTTTGTAAGTCAGATGTTTGTAACTAGGGGACCGCCTGTACCTGGTTATATTATTAAACCAACCCATATCTTTCCCTACTTAACCTTAAAATCAATAACATTCCCACCAAATTTAAATGCCTGATAACGCATATACTGATAGCTACACATCTTACTATCACTGCAAAATGGAAATCTGATTTGACACCAAATATTTCTGAAGTAATTCACAGAGTTACATCCCAATACCAGTATGAGAAATACTTTGCATTACAATCTAACAGCAGAGGCTCTTTCATGCCACAATGGAAGCCCTGGGTTGTACATTATCCAACAGATGATTAAACTCTATTGTTTGATTCACTATCCTCTCATATTGATGACTGGAAACAACATACCCGGGTACAAATATGTTATTTTATGCCTTTTTTCTTTATGTTATGCACTTGTTAGTTTATCGTTATAACTTGAAAAATGCTAATTTGCAGTATAGATTTTACAAGTTGTACGTAACATCCTCAACATCTCTAAAATACGTCCCTTCCTAACCAATGAAACCACAAAGCTCCTGATTCACTCCCTGGTCATTTCTCGCCTCGGCTACTGCAACTTCCTCCTCATTGGCCTACCTTTAAATAGACTCCTCCCCCCTCCAGTCCATCATGAATGCCGCTGCCAGACTCATCCACCTTACAAACCGTTCAGCGTCTACCACCCCCCTCTGCCAATCCCTCCATTGGCTGCCACTCGCCCAACAAATTAAATTCAAAATACTAACAAAGCTACAAAGCCATCCACAACTCTGCTCCCATCTACTTCACCAGCCTGGTCTCAAAATACCAACCTGACCATCCTCTTTGTTCCTCCCAAGATCTCCTGCTCTCCAGCTCCCTCATCACCTCCTCTCATATTTGCCTCCAGGACTTCTCCCAAGCCTCTCCCATCCTCTGGAATTCCCTACCCCAATCTGTCAGGCTATCCCCAAATCTATCCACCTTCAGGCGATCCCTGAAAACTTTTCTCTTCAGGGAAGCCTCTCCTGCCACCACCTAACAACTCCACTTCTTATTTTCTTAATCAGCTCATCCCTCGCAGTTATTGCCCTTTCATATAATTTAACCCTCCCTCTTAGATTGTAAGCTCTGACGAGCAGGGCCCTCTGATTCCTCCTGTATTGAATTGTATTGTAATTGTACTGTCTGCCCTAATATTGTAAAGCGCTGCGCAAACTGTCAGCACTATATAAATCCTGTATAATAATAATAACATCCACAGTGGATGTGCGCGCTTTCTCATTGAAATGAATCCATTGTGAAATCGCTTACTGATTGTTTATGTAACCCAATGTATATTACAACACAATTGATGTAATACTTTTTCTGGTCTGAGCTTCATTAAAAAACAATTGAAAGAAAAAGCTTGTGGGTGTCTCATCAGTTTCATCCCTCACATCATTTCACAAGTTACTATGAAAGTAAAAAGATAGAATGCTACTTTGAAAAATAATGAAATCTGTGAGCAAACAGGCATTGAATGGAGGAATGGATTACATTCAGCTCTTATGTCTCTATGGGACGCACCTAAAAATCCTGAGAACATTTCATCTTTTGAGGTCATTTTTGGACAACCACCAATAACTGAAATGTGTTTCTCACCTTTCCCCTTGTTCATTGAGCTTTACCTGAACAGATATTATATTTCCATCGCTCTCTAACTGACATGGATTTGTTAAATGTTTCCTTCATTTATAGATCTAATAAAAGTTCATATGGAGCGAATGCATTCACAAAACTGCTTCATTACCAGAAACTGGGTAGTGGCCAAACAGTATTCTGCCCGGCCTCTGCAATCTCATTCAGAGAAACCATTCCAGGTACTGCATACAGAGCCTTGAAAAAGTATTCATACCCCTTTTTTCGCATTTTCTCATGTTACAACCAAAAATGTAAATGTATTTTATTTGGATTTTATGTGAGAGACCAACACAAAGTGGCGCATAATTGTGAGGTGGAAGGAAAATGATAAATCGTTTTCAAAATGTTTTACAAATAAATCTGTGAAAAGTGTGGGGGGCATTTGTATGGCGCCCCCTTTACTCTGATACCCCTAACTAAAATCTAGTGGGACCAATTGCCTTCAGAAGTCACCTAATTATTAAATGGAGTCCACCTGTGTGTCATTTAATCTCAGTATAAATACAGCTGTTCTGTGAAGCCCTCAGAGGTTTGTTAGAAAACCTTGGTGAACTAACGGCATCATAAAGGCCAAGGAAAACACCAGACAGGTCAGGGATAAAGTTGTGGAGAAGGTTAAAGCAGGGTTTAAAAAAATATCCCAAGCTTTGGGCTCCATCATCTAAAAATGGAAAGAGTATGGCACAACTGCAAACCTACCAAGACATGGCCGTCCACCTAAACTGACCGGCTGGGCAAGGAGAGCATTCATTAGAGAAGCAGCCAAGAGGTCCATGGAAGATCTGCAGAGATCCATAGGTCAGGTTGGAGAATCGGTCATCAGGACAACTATTAGTTGTGCTCTCCACAAATCTGCCCTCTATGGAAGAGGGGCAAGAAGAAAGCCTTTGGTGAAAGAAAATCCATAAGAAGTCCCGTTTGTAGTTTGTGAGAAGCCATGTGGGGGACACAGCAAACATGGAAGAAGGGGCTCTGGGCAGATGAGACCAAAATTCAACTATTGGCCTAAAAGCAAAACGCTATGTATGGTGGGAAACTGACACTGCACATCACCCTGAACACACCATCCCCACCGTGAAACATGGTGGTGGCAGCTTCATGGTGTGTGGATGCTTTTCTTCAGCAGGGACAGGAAAGATGGTCAGAGTTGATGGGAAGATGGATGGAGCCAAATGCTGGTCAATCTTAGAAGAAAACCTGGTAGAGTCTGCAAAAGACTTGAGACCGGGGCAGAGGTTCACCTTCCAGCAGGACAACGACCCCAATCATCCAGCCAGAGCTACAATGGAATGGTTTAGATCAAAGCATATTCATGTGTCAGGATGGCCCAGTCACAGTCCAGACCTAAATCACATTGAGAATCTGTGGCAAGACTTGAAAATTTCTGATCACAGACGCTCTCCATCCAATCTGACAGAGCTTGGGGTATTCTGCAAAGAAGAATGGGCAGAAATGTCCTCACTAGATGTGCAAAGCTGGTAGAGACTTCCCCAAAAAGACTTGCAGCTGTAATTGCAGCAAAAAGGGGTTCTACAAATTCTTGACTCAGGGGGGTGTCATACAAATGCTCCCCACACTTTTCACAGATTTATTTGTATCATTTATCATTTCCTTCCACGTCACAATTATTTGCCACTCTGTGTCGGTCTATCACATAAAATACCAATAAAATACATTTACTTTTTTGGTTGTAAGATGAAAAAATGTGGAGAATTTCAAGGGGTATGAATACTTTTTGAAGGCACTGTATAATGCTACATCAGACAAACTTGAGGGCTCAAAAGGTAGCCCAAACATAAAATTATAATAGTATTTCCAATCTGGTCAAGACACCCGATATAGTAATCGTGAATCTTCAACAATTGTGGAAAAACTCCATCATGTGCTGTGCACTCCCACCAAGTGTGTAAAAGGTACTCTTACCAACGATAAGAGAAAAATGCGCGTAGTGTTAATCTCAAAGCGACATCCTCTAGACCTCCCCGTGTGGCTTCAATCCCACCGTCTGCCAGGAACTCCCCGAGGGTCCACAGCCGGATGCCAGACTCCGGTACAGGGGTGCAACAATCTACTGGGTGATTCCAATCCAACCATCGACCAGGAACTCTTGAAGGTCCACAGCTAGGTCACAGACTCCGGCACCACCGTACAAAAATATGCCTTGATTTAAAGTCCAAAACAGCACACAGAGCTCCCTCATATCCGTCTCTGAGGTTCATAACAAAATGTGGAGAATTTCGAGGGGTATGAATACTTTTTCAAGGCACTGTATAATGCTACATCAGACAAACTTGAGGGCTCAAAAGGTAGCCCACCTGGTCAATGCCTCCCATTACATCTTCCACCTCCCCTTCCACGATGAAACTTCCCTCACTGATGACAACACTCCAGGCACATCTGTGGCTGGTATCCCAACCATGAAGGAGTTACTGTTTGGTGAGAAAGCCACTCCCTAAGTTGATGTCGGCCTTCCAACAAGGGGCTCCTTGCTGTTTGCTGTTTTTTGTGATGCATTTGACAGAGCCATGTTGACCGATCCAATTACTTGTGTTCTATTTTGTTCATCCACATGTCTAGGCATCGGGTCATAAGTGGTTGTCCTTATTGTTTTGCTTCTCTGTCCAGCTATTGCTCCTCTCCATAGACGAATCACACAGAACAACTGAAAGATGCCTGGACTTAAAAAGTGCAAAGAGTGTGGCCATTTCCCTGTGACTTATTGTGGGGGACTGAAATTCCTCCTATTGTGGTTTTCTTTAATGACTAAAATAAGTGGACAGATCTCTTTTCCTGGTAAAGTTTTTGAGAAGCGCACATCCTGTCCCTGGAAATAGCATGACTTTCCAGTAGATCCCTTATTCCCCCACTTATATATACTGTATGTATATTCAGTATATAAGGCAACCTGTTCAGCAAAAGTGGCAGTTGGAGGGGTTGAAACAAAGCATATAGAGTGACACTGCTGGAGATGAATACAACTGTAACTTTTTATTAATTTATTAATACTATTTATTAATTGTATTTATTTTTGATTTAACCACTTCCCTACCGCTGTATACAGAATGACGGCCGGAAAGTGGTTCAGTTATCCCTACTGGGTGTCATATGAAGTCCAGCAGGATAAAAAGCCGGCACGCACCCGCGGGGGTGATCGGTGGTGTGGTGTGTCAGTCTGACACACTGCATCTCCCATCGTGTCTGCAGATGTCACTAGATTAGAGCCAATCGACAGCTCTCCTGATGGGGGGGTCTGCACTGATTGTGTATCAGTGCAGCCCCCCTAGGATTGCCACCCAGGACCACCAGGGGCCCACCTAGGACCACCAGGGAATGCCAACCCAAGGACCATCAGGGAGACAACCAGGGAGCCCACCCTGACCATCAGGGGGCCCACTCAGGGACCACCAGGTAAGGGGCATTGTGCCCAACAGGGATGGCCCTCAATGCCATCTTGGATGCCACCCAGGACCACCAGGGAATGCCAGAGAAGGACCACCAAAGAAGTGCCATCTAGCATTGCCACCTATCAGTGCCCACTAGTGCCACCTGTCAGTGCCCATCAATGCCACCTATCAGTGCTGCCTATGAGTGCCCACCAGTGCCGCCTGTGAGTGCCCATCAGTGCTGCCTATGAGTTCCCATCAGTGCTGCTTATCAGTACCACATATCATTACTGCATATACATGGGCAAACTTTTTTCAGGGGGGGGGCATCATTTTAAGTTCACCCATGCCCCGCCCCTTTCGACAATGGGAATGGGAGGGGCTTAGCCACGACTCGCAATTATTTATTTTTAAGGGGGAAATGGCAGACTTTATTCCAGGCGTGTGCTATGTACAGGGTGCAGATTCCAGGCATGTGCTATGTACAGGGTGCAGATTCCAGGCGTGTGCTATGTACAGGGTGCAGATTCCAGGCTTGTGCTATATACAGGGTGCAGATTCCAGGCGTGTGCTATGTACAGGGTGCAGATTCCAGGCTTGTGCTATGTACAGGGTGCAGATTCTAGGTGTGTGCTATGTACAGGGTGCAGATTCC
>BLSH010165846.1:6424-23924 GCA_018402905.1 Glandirana rugosa
GTCGGTAGGTAGGTACGAGTGGGTAGGTACGAGTAGGTCGGTAGGTAGGTACGAGTGGGTAGGTAGGTACGATGAGCATGGATGGGTGAGCATGGATGGATGGCTGGATGAGCATGGATGGGTGAGCATGGATGGATGGCTGGGTGAGCACGGCTGGTTAGGTGAGCATGGATGGATGGATGGGTGAGCATGGCTGGGTGGATGAGCATGGATGGGTGGCTGGGTGAGCATGCATGGCTGGATGGGTGAGCATGCATGGCTGGTTGGGTGAGCATGGCTGGGTGAGGATGGCTGGATAGATGAGCATGGATGGATGAATGGGTGTCTGAGCATGGATGGATGGGTGGCTGAGCATGGATGGGGTGAGAATGGGTGAGAATGGGTGGATGAGCATGGATGGGGTGAGGATGGCTGAGTGGGTGGTGGATGGATGGTGGGGACTGGGGGTGCATCCTGTCACTTAGCAGCACTGTGGGCATTACACATCGCCCACAGTGCTGCAGCACATCCTCTTTTCCCCCTCTCCCCTCTCGCACTGCACCAATCGGTGCGGAGAGAAGAGAGAAAAGCCGGCACTTCCGCTGGCTTGCTTACATGAGATCGCTCCGTCATTTGATGGATCGATCACGTGGTAAAAGGCCGCTCACAGCGGCCATTCACCGCGATCCGTGATGCACCGGGTCCCCTGGACCTGGCGGTCATGGATGTTCCCATGTGCGCTCCCCAGGGGGCGCGTGGGAAGCGCATTCATGGGAGGACATCAATAGACGTCCTACCAGAATTAAGCAACCGCCCTGTAGACGTCTTTTGTCTATAGGGAGGTTAAGTGGTTAAACTGAACTGTTATACTTTTTGCATTGTATTCATGATGCCAACTGCATGGCAATAAACTCACACTTTGTTTTTAAGTCAGTTTGACTGTCAATACTTTTCATCCAGAAACGCCTATAAAGATAACTAAAACATATTAGTTATCATCTATATTTTTCATAAATAAACCATCAAAGGAAAAATAGGTCAGTCGGCAGGAGCCCTCCCATTAGGGAGGGCTCCCGTTTTTTTTTTTCTTCAGGGAGTCGGTGCTGTGATTGGCGATGGACGGGGGGCACTTTTTTAATAAAGGACTTGTCCCTAATTGTCTCCTGTCATTTTTACTTTTTGACACTTTATTTGGTGAATTAGTAGGGGTACGATGTACCCAATACCCATTCACATGGGGGGGGGGGTTGGGATCTGGGGGCCCTCTTGTTAAAGGGGACTTCCAGATTGCGATAAGCCCTCCCCGCCCGCAGACCCTGACAACCACAGCCCAGGGTTGTGGGGAAGAGACTCTTGTCCCCTTCAACATGGGGACAAGGTGCTTTGGGGTGGGGGGGCAAAGCACACCCCCACCCATGTTGAGGGCATGTAGCCTGGCATGGGTCAGGAGGGGGGCACTCGCCCATCCCCCCCATCCTGCTTGGCCAGGTTGCATGCTCAGAGAAGGCTCTGGTACAGATTTTGGGGGGACGTCACCTCAAATTTTGGTAAACATCACACAGATGCGCCACTTTACAGGCAGACTAGGGGGACCCCCAGACACGATATTTAAAGGAATATTTCATTTTTATTTTTTTACTTTAATTATTAAAATCACTGCTCCTGAAAAAACAATTGCTTTAAAAACTATTTGCATTGATACATGTCCCCTAGTGCAGGACCCGGGTCCCCATACACTTTCTATGGCAATAACTTGCATATAAACCTTTAAAATGAGCACTTTTGCTTTTTCATGTTTGCGTCCCATAGACTTTAATAGGGTTTGAATGTTCACCCAAATTTATTGCCTGTTTGCATGTTCTAGTGCGAAACCGAACCGGGGGATGTTCAGCTCATCCCTAGTCACAATACCTTTTGGGGCACTTTAAAATATTATGGGTCTAAACAGACCTCTAATGTCTCGCTTCTGAGAGAAGAAAGAAATTGAAAACTTTCCTTAATCCAGTGGTTCTCAAATGTGGTCTGTGGTCACAGCAGAGCACACCCTCGCTGCAGCCTGGTAATAACATTGCTAGGAGGTCTATTCATTTATCTGCTACATACATACCATCTTTATATAAATGTCTACTGACATTTAGGGGTCTATTCATAGAAAACTGCATCGAAGTTAGCCTCTGGAGAGTTCATGTAAAAACCTTCTCTGTGAATAGGGGAAAAACATGAATGATATTAGGCTTCCTGATGGTTGAATGTTTTCCATTGGTATAAAATTGAAAATACCACATTAGCTGCCGGCAACCCGCTCTAACTGTGATTGGACGCAATGTCCGCTGGGACCCTCCGATCATTCTTAGGAGAGGCAGAATGGAGGGCTGCCTATGCAAACAAGGCAGATTGCTGTTCTGTGAGAGGGGAAGATGGAGATCTTGTGTTTCTGCTAAGCAGGAACATGGATCTCTGTCTTTCCTTAATCAAAGCACCTCCCCCACAGTTAGAAAGCACCCCATAGGGACACACTTAACCCTTTGATCGCCCCTGATATTTACCTCTTCCCTGCCAGTGTCATTACTACATTGACAGTGCATTTGTTTAGCACTGATCACTGTATTGGTGTCACTGGTCCCCAAAAAGTGTCAGTTAGGTCCGATTTGTCTGCCGCAGTCTCGCTAAAAACCGCTGATCGCCAATATTATAGTAAAAAAATAAATAGAAAATATCCCATTGTTAAAAGACGCTATAAATGTTGCACAAACCAATCAATATGCGCCTATTGGGATTTTTTTATTACCAAAAATTTGTAGCAGAATACATATTGTCCTAAATCGATGAAAATCCTTTTCTCCAAGTTCACTGACGCAGCTCTTCATGACATGTGGGGTTTATGCTTGTCCCGCTAGGAGTTAACTAGGCAGGGAAAAGAACAAGCTGGCCCCTCCCACTGGGCCGTCCTCTCTTCCCACATAAACCCCCCACCCTGCATAGCTCCGCAGTTCGTAACAAACCGTACCAAAAGAGCGCAGAGGGGCGGGTGCTGCGTCTGTCAGTGAACTCGGAGAAAAGGATTTTACGGTAAGTTTTAATATAATCCCTTTTTCTCCTATGTTCACTCAGACGCACCTCTTCATGACAAGTGGGGATGTCCCAAAGCTGTGTCAAAAAAGAGGGGTGGGTAAACGACAACAACTGTACCCAACAGAACCTCTAAGGAGGCGCCAGACGCGCCTACACTGCCGCATGTGAAACCTTGCGGCCGAAAGCAGCATCCGAAGATGCTAACACATCAATCTTATAAAACTTAGTGAAAGTGGCACCCTCCCTTGGTGACTGGGCTGTTGAGGTCGATCGTATACAAGACCTGGAACGCATGGTGGCTCAGGAATGTGATAAAGTAGAATTGTTCTCTGCAACGTGGGCCTCCTGGTCCTTGTTTCGACACTCTGCGGATTTTATCCCATGGACAGAGTCTACACGTGCTCCCAATACAATTGAGCCATGATGGAGCACCTACCCTGCATTCTTCTCTCTTCTTTATCTTCTTCATTCTGTTATTCAGTTCATCTTTTACCATATTTCTTCCACCCTACCCATATATAGGTATCCTATATATGCAGATAGTAGACAGACCCCTACAACATATGCATTTTGGTAATAAGAATAGATAACTGCCCTCATCAGGAGTACGCAGATTGTTAGGACATATTTCTACCATTTTCTAGACTATGACTAGTTAAAACATATAACCAATGCAAATGGCAGAACTGTTGGATCAACCAAATGATCAAGTTGTTACCATATGAACATGCAATGGATACACTCTGAATGTCAATGTTCTATCAGATAGCTCATATTGCTTTAATATAATAACGTTGTCTGTAAGAGATTGCTGTTCCTCTTCTTGATCAATAAAAGAGATTGAACTAAACTTAGTGAAAGTGTGTACTGAGGCCCAAGTGGCCGCCTTGCACACCTGTGACACTGAAGCCTGGTGTTGGAAAGCCCAGGAAGTGCTAACAGCCCTGGTGAAATGAGCCGACTGGAAAAGGGGGAACCTTGCCCCGAACAGAATACGCATGGGTCACGGTTTGTCTAATCCAAAAGGGAGACAGTAGCCGACGAGGCCGCCAAACCCTTGCGCGGACCATCCGTCAGTACAAATAAAGAATCAGACTTCTGGAAGGAAGCTGTAGCATTTAGATACACTCGTAAGGCCCTTACGACGTCCAAGGAATGCAACTCAAATTCCTTAGGATGCGAGGGCCGTGGACACAATGAAGGAAGAACAATATCTTCATTAATGTGAAAAGAAGAAACCACCTTCGGAAGAAAAGGAGGTGGACGCAATACTGCCTTGTCCTTGTGAAGGAACAGATAGGGAGACTTGCACGACAGTGCAGCCAGCTCAGACACCCGCCTAGCAGATGTAATGGCCACCAAGAAGGCCACTTTCTGCGACAGCAGTTGTAAGGGAATATCCCTGATCTTCTCATATGGCGGTTTCTGAAGCACAGAAAGCACCAAATTCAAGTCCCATGGAGCCATCGGGGACTGCACCCGAGGCGCCAAATGGCGCACACCTTGTACAAAGGTACAAATCAGCGAAAGCGATGCCAGGGGTCTTTGAAAAAGAAGCGCCAGAGCAGATATCTGGCCCTTGATAGTACTCAGGGCCAGCTTCTTGTTCAGGCCCTGCTGTAAAAAAGGTCAGGACCCTGGACACCACGTATGAGCGAGGGTTATAACCCTCCGCCTCACACCAGGCATTGTAAGCCTTCCAGGTGCGGTGATAAATTTTGTGAGCAGTACACTTGCGTGCTTTTAGCATGGTAGGGATCACGGAGTCAGCGACACCCCTGTCCCTCAGCACCTGGACCTCAAGAGCCAGGCCGTCAAAGCCAGCGAGGGTAAAGCAGGGTGCAAGATGGGCCCCTGAGACAGCCGGTCGTCTCGCAGCGGGAGCCGCCAGGGAACGTCCGCCGTGATTTGAACCACGTCGGCATACCACGGACGCCGAGGCCATCCGGAGCCACCAGGATCATTGGGATTCCCTCCGCTTCCAATGTGCGTATCAACCGCGGGAGAAGCCTGATTGGAGGGAAAGCATACAGCAGGCGATACTGGCCCCATGGGGCCACGAGAGCGTCCGTGGCTACTGCCAACGGATCTCTTGTCCTGGACACAAACTTCCTTACTTTGTGATTGAACCGAGATGCCATAAGATCCACATCCGGGCATCCCCCACTTGTGGCAAAGCTGGCTAAACACCTCTGGATGGAGAGACCACTCTCCCTGATCCAGCGTCTGGCGACTGAGAAAGTCCGCCTGCCAGTTTTCCACGCCTGGAATGTAAATAACGGAAATTGTCGGAACGTGAAGTTCTGCCCAACGTAGAATCAGAGCTGCTTCTGCCGCAGCTGCTGAACTCCTTGTTCCGCCCTGATGGTTCACATATGCCGCTGCTGTGGCATTGTCCGACTGGACCCGAACCGGGTGACCTTGCAACCTCACTGACCAGTGAGATAGACACAGCCTGATCATCCTTAGCTCCAGTACATTGATCGGGAGGCGAGATTCCTGCGCCGACCAACGGCCCTGGGCAGACAGTTGCCCCAGGACCCCACCCCAGCCCAACAGGCTGGCGTCCGTCGTGATTATCACCTAAAGAAGGGGCAGGAACGACTTCCCCCGAGTCAGCGCCGGGTCCCGAAGCCACCAGGTCAGAGAACCCCTGGTCTGAGAGTTCAGGCGGATCAGAAGGTCCAAAGACCGTGGAGATCTGTCCCACCGGGACAGAATCACACGCTGGAGAAGGCGAGTGTGGCTCTGGGCGTAAGGTACTGACTCGAAGGTTGAGACCATGAGCCCCAGCACCCGCATACAGAACCGTAATGATGACTGCCGGTGTGACAGAAGGGTTCGCACCGCCTCCTGTAGCGACAGCAACTTGGCCAGAGGTAGAAACACCTTCGCCTGCTCTGTGTCCTGAACCAGACCCAGATACTCCAGGCGACGGGACGGAGAGATCGTCGACTTCTTGAGGTCGATCAATCAGTCGAAGTCCTGCAACGAAATCATGGTGATCCTCACATTCTCCTCCAGGGCTGAGAAGGACTCCGCTCTCAGGAGAAGGTCGTCGAGGTAGGCTACTACAGCAATACCTCTCTGCCTCAGTAATGCCAGAACTGGAGCCACCAGCTTGGTGAAAACCCGAGGCGCTGAGGCCAGACCGAAGGGGAGTGCCACGAATTGGCAATGGAGGTCCCCCACCACAAAGAGCAGGAAACGCTGCTGCCATGGACAAATGGGAACATGAAGATAAGCTTCCCTGATGTCCAGAGACGCCAGGAAGTCCCCCTGATGGAGGGTGGCCACGACTTACATAGTGGTTCAGGGTCTCTAGATTCAGAACTGGCCGGACCCCTCCTCCTTTTTTGGAGACCACAAACAGGTTTGAGTAAAAACCTCGAAACCTCTCCACTGGGAGGTACGGGCACAATCACCCCCTGGTCTGAGAGTATTTGAACGGCCCCACGAGGGCCTCCTGATGCCCCTGTGGGAGTTTTAAGTTTGATGGGAAGAACCTGTCTGGGGGTAGAGTGCTGAACTCTATCCTGTACCAGGTGGACACTGCTTCCTGAACCCACTGGTCGGAAATGCAATCAGTCCACCGGTCTGTGAACCCCAGAAGACGTCCCCCCACCTGAAGCTCGGGTGGGGGCAGCCCATCAGGCAGAGGATGATTTGTCTTCTGCCTTTTCAGTCTTGCGCTGCCACTGCCGCTTACCGGGCCCCGCAGCGGCCTTGCCGGAACGGTTTCCTGTTGCCGCGCCAGAGGAACTGATCATAGGGATAAGCTCTAGGGGCCCTGGGGGGCCTGGCAGACCCGCAAACATATGTAGATGTCTGCGACTCGCAGTCCTGGCTCAGTCGCAGTGTAATGTGAACCCCAGAGATAATGGCGGATACCAGTGCCTTTTTGCGCACAGCTGCCGTGCCCTGGCCCTCCTCTCCGTCCGAGGGGGCCAGTTCAGAAAGCTCTACCGGGGTCCCTGTGACCCCTGATTCTATCTCCGGTTCTGAATCCTCCTCTGAAGCACAGGGGGGAGGGCGTTTTCTAGGGACTGGATCCACCCGGGGGAGAAACTCGCTAAAGACCGCCCGCAGCTGGTCCAAAAAAGCCCATTGCGCAGGTTGCGCTGTTGCTGAACCCTCCTCAGCTGGCATAGCCGGGTCTTCTGCCATCGTTTTACCCGAGTAGCGTGGGAATGTAATGAGAGAAAAAAATACCTGCTTTGAGGCACCCCCACACTGCCGCACACCACCGCCCCACAGAACGCCCGGATACCCAGGATGATTGCGCCCGCCGCCACCAGCACCCACAGGAGAGCCCAGCTATACTTTCTGTTGCTGCCAGTAAACTGCCTGAGAACCGCCAGATGAGCTGCGCCGTCAGAAGCCACCGTTCCAAAGAGAAAGTAAAAATTGCTGTAGCACGTTTTTACAGCATGCAGGGATTGTCTGGGCGGGATGCTGCCGGCCAAAGGCGCCCGAACCGGACCGCAGTCCGGGACCAGGGCGCAAGAGGGGTAGACCGCCAGGCTGCCCGCACGGAACGGGCACGATGTGGCGGGACCCCATACCACGGGACTGGCTCGCATCGGCCGGCTGGGCAGGGGATAGTACAGAGTCCTGAATGACCCTCTATGCCCCGGCTGGCTTCTTGATAGACTTCATGCTTGATAGAAGTAGGTGAAAAAAAGAAATAAAAAGAACTGGTCTCAATGCCGGACCGCAAATCCCCTAAGGGAGCCAGGTCAACTCCTTGCAAACTAGGCATTAAAACTGCTAAACTATGCAGGATGGGGGGTTTATGTGGGAAGAGAGGATTGTTCTTTTCCCTGCCTAGTTAACTCCTAGTAGGACAAGCATAAACCCCACATGTCATGAAGGATCTGCGGGAAAAGGTAGTTGAACTGTATAAAACAGGAAAGGGATATAAAAAGATATCCAAGGAATTGAGAATGCCAATCAGCAGTGTTCAAACTCTAATCAAGAAGTGGAAAATGAGGGGTTCTGTTGAAATCAAACCACGGTCAGGTAGACCAACTAAAATGTCAGCCACAACTGGGATTTTTGTTAAGAGGAATGGGAAATTTAACATCTGAGTAAATAAAGAGCCTCATCCACAAATACCTCAAAAGACTTTAAGCTGTCACTGATGTTAAAGGGGGCAATACACGTTATTAAGTTACATTTTGGTCTCATCATTCCAAATGACTTTGTGGCAGGTTTGAGGCTTGTCTCTGTGCTGTTTGGCGTATCGTAAGTGGGATACTTTGTGGCATTTGCGTTGCAATGGCTTTCTTCTGGTGACTCCACCATGCAGCCCATCTTTCTTCAAGTGCCTCCTTATTGTGCATCTTGAAACAGCCACGCCACATGTTTTCAGAGAGTCCTGTATTTTACCTGAAGTTATTTGTGGGTTTTTCTTTGCATCCCGAACAATTTTCCTGGCAGTTGTGGCTGAAATCTTAGTTGGTCTGCTTGACCGTGGTTTGGTTTCAACAGAACTCCTCATTTTCCACTTCTTGATTAGAGTTTGAACACTGCTGATTGGCATTCTCAATTCCTTGGATATATTTGTATATCCCTTTTCTGTTTTATACAGTTCAACAACCTTTTCCCGCAGATCCTTAGACAATTCTTTTGCTTTCCCCATGACTCAGAATCCAGAAACGTCAGTGCAGCACTGGATGAAAGATGCAAGGGTCTGTCAGGAGCCCAGAAACTCATTGATCTTTTATACACACACACTAATTACAAGCAAACAGATCACAGGTGAGGATGGTTACCTTTAATAGCCATTCAAACCCCTTTGTGTCAACTTGTGTGCATGTTATCAGGCCAAAATCACCAGGGTATGTAAACTTTTGATCAGAGTCATTTGGGTAGTGTCTGTTGTCATTATGATTTAAAAAGAGTAAACACAGTTGATTGATAATAAATGGCTCCAGCCAAACACTAACCATGAGTGAAAGAAAAGTTTTTGTGTTATCATTCATATTCTCTGAAAAATGGCCAAGAAATCAAATTCTGTCAGGGTATGTAAACTTATGAGCACAACTGTATGTTCGAATTGGATGTGGGTTTTCCTGCATCCAATTCGCATGACATGCGAGTGTGACCAGCTCCCAATGGAGCAAGTTCATAGAGGTCTGGGGGGCCATGGTCCGCATTCCAAAAGGGTCCTGTGTGTGTTTGGGTTCGGCTCAGGGGCGAATTCAGGCATAAATTCAGACCCGATTTGCACCTGAACCTGTGAACAGGAAAGCATCAGACCCCCTGCTGGTAACCGCAGCCACACATATGTGAACCCGGCCTTAGAGAAGACCTCATAGTCTTCACACCACAAAATGTACTCAGCCAATGAAAATAATGACTCCATTTTTATTTTTCTCCTGATATCAATGGCCAACACGGTACAACACATCATACATGTCTTTGGTGACCTCTGATCTCCTTATGAACTGTTTCTTACACGATGAAGATCAGCCATGGAGTATATCTGAGGTGTATATCAGGGTGTGCTTCTTCCCCACATGAGAGCTGTGATGTCCAGCAACATTCATATAGAAGACATTTCCCGCACTCAAGGCACTAATACACCTCGAGGGTTGTGTGGGACCCCTGATGTTCAGGAAGACAGAACTTCAGTGAGGAACAATTCCCGCACTCAGGACAGGAATACAGCTTCTCGCCGTGTGAGATCTCTGATGTGTGGAAAGATTGGACTTCTCTGAAAAACATTTACCACACTCAGGACAAGAAAATCGCTTCTCCCCTGTGTGAGATCTTTGATGTCGGTAAAGATGGGACTTGTCTGAAAAACATTTCTCACACTCTGGACAGGAATATGGCTTCTCTCCCGTGTGAGATCTCTGATGTGTGGAAAGATTGGACTTCTGTGAAAAACATTTACCACACTCAGGACAAGAAAATGGCTTCGCCCCTGTGTGAGATCTCTGATGTCGGTGAAGATGGGACTTGTCTGAAAAACATTTCTCACACTCTGGACAGGAATACGGCTTCTCTCCTGTGTGAGATCTCTGATGTGTGGAAAGATTGGACTTCTGTGCAAAACATTTCCCGCACTCAGGACAGGAATACAGTTTCTGCCCCTTATGAGATCTCTGATGTCTGGAAAGATGGGACTTCTGTCCAAAACATTTATCACACTTAGGACAAGAAAATGGCTTCTCCCCTGTGTGAGATCTCTGATGTTTATAAAGACGGGACTTATATGAAAAACATTTCCCGCACTCAGAACAGGTATGGGGCTTCGCCCCTGAGTGAGATTTCTGATGTCTGTGTAGATGAGGCATCTGTGAAAAAGATTTCCCACACTCAAGACAGGAATATAGCTTCTCCCTGGTGTGCAATCTCTGATGTTTGCAAAGACTGGACTTCACTACAAAACATTTCCCAAACTCAGGAGAGGAATACGGCTTTTCCCCTGTGTGAGATCTCTGATGTGTGGAAAGATTGGACTTAACAGAAAAACATTTCCTGCACTCGGGACAGGAATACGGCTTCTCACCTATGTGAGATCTTTTATGCACATTAAGATCAGTCTGAGGTTTCTCAGGATAAGAGGAATATGATGGCCCATCTACACTGTGTGGTGCTGGATGGACATTTGAGGTAGCCGGGTTTTCTCCTGGACTATACTGTGTGATGTCCTCATCTTCTACTTTACAGTCTGGAGACAAAGTGAGACAATCCACTGAGGTTTTCCTCATCTCCCGTCTATCTACTAAAATAAAAATAAAAAGATTATTACTAGACATGAGACATGATGTTTTATCCATTCACACCCTTGCAGGCCCTTGTGGCATCCAGCATACACCCACAAGACACATGGAATGTGTGGTGGTGGTTCAACCGTTCCCTGGCTTTTCCCCTGTCCTGGGTGGGCTTCCTTGCCTCAGCCCCGGGCGTGAGAATTTGTCGGAGGTCCCCATGGTCCACCTTCACTAGCTAGGCTCTATTGCGAGTCTACTCACAGGTAACACACCTCGTGTTCTTTAGAACTGTGTATTGTTACCACCCACCTTCTTCTGAAAGGGCATTAAGTACTAATTTTATTTTTGTTTATCCATCTGTGTATATAGCATATTCTTGTATCCAGCTCCTGATGAGTGGCAATGTATTAACGAAACGTGTAGAGCTTTAAAAAGTTATCAAGACACGTTCGATCGATGCATTGTAATATTTTATGTATAAGTATGAATTTATTGTTGTCAATTATTCTTGGAAATCATGTGTTTCAATACATAGCAATCTGCACACAACCATGGTACATCGAAGTTGAGTCCATGGGTTTTTATGAAATGTAAGTTTTTTCAAAGAATGAATTGTTTAAAATACATTTTTATTCATACAATTTAAATTATTTTTGCCTCATTCAAAGTCCCACTAGACAGCTTTCCTTGCTATTTAAACAATGAGAACTGTCTTTTATAGGAGTGACAGTGATGAGGGGATTATAGGACGAGTGTCCCCACCCCCTCTATCACTCATTGCCATCTTCCCAACACTAGAAGTCCTGCACTTCCTTATTTAATCCATGATTTAGTCATGAATAACAGCGGGGCTGAGTCCCACCAGAGGTCAGAGAGTGAGGATGGGGGGAGAACAACAAAGATGAAGACTGGACTAATCCTGAAGACCACCATGATTGGATTATTGACTCCTCCCTCATTATCACTTTCTGTTTAAGGTTCCAAAGTTTGAGGATGTTATCACATTATTATCAACATGTAAACGTCTGTGCTCCAATCAAATCATCAGATATAAAATGTCCAGCTGGTAGGAAATGGGTGTAAAAAAAGAGAATACATATTATGTTTATATATAGCAGTGGGTAGAGGGGAGAGAGCAGAAGTCAGGACTGTATAAGATACAACAGATATGACTATATAGTATCAGAATGATGTAATGTACAACATAGAGTATATAATGCAGGGGTTCAAGAGTATGTAATGTACAATAAAAATTATACAGTATAAGGGACAGGATTCAGAATATTGGTATTCAGCAATCAGTGGAAGCTTAAATGTTTACATGACACAAGTTGCAGAGATCCCACACCACTGCCTCCCATCTCCTGAGACTGCACTCAGTGACTTGGGTCTGAGACTATACAGACATATCCCTCCACCCGACATAGACAGCAGAAAACAGAACAAGTACCCCCCAGGAGAATTGTTCTATCAGATATTGCTAGACCAGGGCATGGGGCAGAAAACCCAAAGCACATACCCCAGATGTTTAGGTCCAGCAACACCTATGGTGAAAAGCAAAATTTTTCTGGCAGCTGAACCCCAGAATCTCCATAAATCCAGTCTAGATACATAAAATGTGTCTGCAGCACAGAGAAGGAAGATTACCTGAGAGGAATACAAGAATACAGGAAGGGGAACACAGCTCAGGAAAGTGACCAGGGGATTACATGCTGATATCACCCAGTCCCGCCCTACTCTGGACCAATCAGTGAGCAGTATGGGTGGAGGAATGTATTTAGTGTTAATGACCCACCTGTGCTGATCTCTGTAGGAGTGTCCTCCTCTATAAATGTCCCTGTTATTCCATCCTCCTCCATAGACTGCTGATCATCCCTCACAGACCTCTCTTCTTCTTCTGCTTTAACCTCAAATTCTATATCGATTGGATCTCCACTCTAAATCAAGAAAATTAGAGTGAATATCATCTGTAAAATTTAAGCTTTAATATTGTGACATCACATAAAAATTCAACACAATGTCTCCATGAGTCTGTGTTTTATAAGCTCCATCCCACCAACCTTGTAACAGTGAGGGATGGTGTGACCTTCCTGTATGGAATCCCGGGAATACAGAGGATGGGGACATCTCTCTGGTGGGTTTCTGTAGCTGGATGTCTCCACCATGGTGTCCTGGTACAGATATTTGTCTTCTTTTAGAAACTCTGACTCCTCCATCACCCCATCCTCCTCTTTTATCTCTTCTTTAACCTCAACTTTATAATCTCTCAGGTTTCCACTCTGAATATATAATAAAAATGACATCAATGGTAACAATGCAGATAATGTACAGATCCTAATGATACTATCAGTGATTGTTCCTCATCTACCTGATGATGGTGAGGGATGGTGTGACCTTCCTGTGTGGAATCCCGGGAATACAGAGGACGGGGACATCTCTCTGGTGGGTTCCCATTACTGGATCCATCTGTAGGAAACACACACACTGACTGAATACATTGTTTCTATGTGTTTATCAGATGATGGGGGATCTAGGTGGACCCTCTGTACTGCTCTCTCCTTTACAATAAAGTCTCCTCTTACCCGGTGATGTGAGGGGTGGCTGATTGTCCATCATGATGTCCTTGTAGAGATCCTTGTGTGCTTCTAAATACTCCCACTCCTCCATGGAGAAATAGACAGTGACATCCTGACACCTTATAGGAACCTGACACACACAATGATACAGTCACCATCCAGACACATCCCTTGTCTGTTACTGGATAATGTCCCAGAATTCCCAGCACCGCTCACCTCTCCTGTCAGCAGCTCCATCATCTTCTTGGTGACTTCTAGAATCTTCTCCATGTTGTGTCTCTCAGGTTTTAGGGAGTCACATGGAGGCACTGTGATGGTCATATGATCACCTGACTTCACAAGAGGAAATCTCTGTATTGAGGAACCAATAGGAACATCATGTTAGAATCCCAGAATCCTCCACCTCTCCGGTCAGGTCTGTGCTTTATTAATAGAGATAAGAGTGAAGTCATGTGACCTCCCAGAATCCTCCTCACCGCTCCGGTCAGCAGGTAGATGATCTCCAGGGTGAGGTTTAGTATCTTCTCAGTCATGTGACTTCGGTCCTCCTCCATCCTCATTGGTGCCATCATTTGATCTATAAGGGTCTCCTTGTAGATGGATAACTTTGGGAAATGAAAGCAAGAATTATTTGGATGGCATTGGTCACACAATAATAGGATGTGGATGTGAGGGGGGAATAGGGGGGTTGCTGGACATTGAAGAACTACTCCCCCCATGGGAACACATTTAGTTTGGACTATTTAGTGTTTTGCTACAATTTTGAGGTCCCAGGACCAGGGTGGATTTGATTTAAATCACTAGTAAAAAGGCTTGATTTAAATCCTAATTTTTAAAGAC
This sequence comes from Glandirana rugosa, assembly GCA_018402905.1. Classification (NCBI taxonomy): domain Eukaryota; kingdom Metazoa; phylum Chordata; class Amphibia; order Anura; family Ranidae; genus Glandirana; species Glandirana rugosa. The sequence continues at coordinate 20,619 of BLSH010165846.1, forward strand.
CAACTGTCATCTCTGTCCAGCAGCGGCTCCTCCTCAGACCGCTGTTGACTCACCGACAGTCCCATTCACTTTAATGGGACGGCTGGTGATGTGGCAGTGACACAACAAGGTGAGGGACGTTTTGGCAGCAGGTGAGTGGATGCCCGCTAACAGGCCCTGCCATGATGGATCTGAAATGACAGGTGCTCTTTAAACGCGTATGGACTTATTCTTGCTGGTAGTTAGAATCTTTTAATATTTGCAAACAAAATGAAGGTTTCCTATTTAGAATAATAGAAGGAATATATAAAAGTGCAGCACTATAAAATATAAATTGAAATAAATCATATAATGTCCCAAGAAAAGTTCATATAACTGGTAAAACCTGGGTATAACCCAAATAATAAAAAATGGTGCCTTTGAAAGTTCACCATAAATAATTTCAGTGCAGGAAATAGTGTTCAAAATAATTATTATTCAGTGCTTCACCGTGATAAGTGTATCCACCACCATAAAGTAATATATACTCTTACCAGAGGTAAGAAGTAAAATAGCATGTAGGATTAATCCTGGACGATACTTGATGTTGTCAGCAGTAGACCAGCAAACTTCATGAACAAACGGCAATCTGAACAGTCACCAGAATATGTAGAGGGCCAGAACGCCAAACCATTCCTCATTGACATAGAGCCAATAATAATCCATCCATATAAAAAACCCGACATAGCATAATACCGTATGGTAAGGAGATTTATTAAAAAAGAGTTGCACTTACAGTCATGAGTTGATAAAAAAGCAGTAAGGAATTCCAAACATATGATGGCGCAATGGAGAAGGTGTGGGGCTCACAGTCACCCACTTACCAGTTATATGAACTTTTCTTGGGACATTATATGATTTATTTCAATTTATGTTTATAGCGCTGCACTTTAACCAGTTAGCAACCAGCCCATAGACAAAATACATCTGCAGGGCGGTTGCTTAACCCTGGGAGGACGTACATTGACGTCCTCCCAGAATCGCGCTTCCCGCACACCCCCTAGGGCGCGCACACGGGAACATCACGGTTCGCATTGAATGGTCACTGTGAGTGGCCTTTCACCACGTCACATGTAAACAAGCCGGCGCTTCCTTTTCCCTCTCCTCTCCGATCGGAGCATTGGGAGAGGAGAGAGGGGGGAGAGAGAGGATGTGCTGCAGCGCTGTGGGTGATGTGTAATGCCCACAGTGCTGCTAAGTGACAGTGGGGGACAGGCTGCACCCCCCACCATCCATCCACACCCACCACACCATCCTCACCTCAGCAATGCTCACCCCATCCAGCCATCTTCACCCTACCCAGCCATCCTCACCCCATCTATCCACCACCCACCCAGCCATCCTCACCCCATCCATGCCCAGCCACCCATCCATCCATGTTCACCCACCCAGCTATCCTCACCCCATCCATCCATGCTCAGCCACCCATCCATCCATCCATGCTCACCCACCCAGCCATCCTCACCCAATCCATGCTCAGCCACCCATCCATGCTCAGCCATCCTCACCCAGCCATGCTCACCCAGCCGTGCTCAGTCATCCCCATCTGTGCTCATCCATCCCCATCCGTGCTCATCCATACCCATTCGTGCTCAGTCATCCCCATCCATGCTCATCCATCCTCATTCGTGCTCAGTCTTCCCTATCCGTGCTCATCCATCCTCATTCGTGCTCAGTCATCCCATCCGTGCTCATCCATCCCCATCTGTGCTCATCCATCCCCATCCGTGCTCATTCATCCCCATCCATCCTCAGTCATCCCATCCATGCTCAGTCATCCCCATCTATGCTCAGTCATCCCCATCCGTGCTTATCTATCCCCATCCATGACTCATTTGTGCCTCATTCATGCTCATCCATACCACATCAGTTCTCATCTGTGACACATCCGTGCGACTACAGTGCCCATCCATGCCACTACAGTGCCCATCTGTGCTGAGAAACAAAAAAAGGGCTCCAATAGTGAAGTACTGCATGTAAAATTTAATTATGTATATAAAACACAGGGTACTCACATAGACGAAGCAAATGTCAGCAAGTAAACTGAATGAAAGCCGGCTCTTTCAAAACACATTGGTGACGTCTCCGCTGAGTCACATTTATATCTAATAGCCGCCCCTGGGTCTGCAGCATGAGCGGCCATTTTGTCTAATGGAACCAATTCCCTTACTCCGGAATATCAATCCCGGAAGGAATGTCAATACTCCGCCCCTAAGTCTGAGGCATAATTGGCCATCTTAGCTCTTGGAGGTGTTCACCTTTCCCAAGAAGGCTACTAGGGACCGTCAACACTAATGTGCTCCGGATTGTTGGAAACATCTCACAGCACTCACTAGGAAACTGACCCTTAGCCTTGTATTCAAAATGAATATTAAATAATTATAAAAACTTGATAGAAAAAATATTTTAATTGTAGGATAAATAACATGACCTAAATAGGAAAATAAATTATATTTTGTAAAAAATTAAATTACATAAAAAATATAAATGCAAAAAAAAAAAATATATAAAACTGAAAATTATTAAATGTGAATAACTATATATACCCAAAAAGGGCTACAAAAAGCAAAAACAGGGAGACCAGTTAAGAAACATGAACTTGGTCGCTCATGTCTCACACCCAGTTCACAAAAACAGACCATCACATTAATTACAATTAAAAATTAAGAATGAAAGATGGGGCCTAGATAATATAAACCTCATCGGCCTTCTTTATACTAAGAATAGCAAAATTAAACACACAAATTAAGAATTGTCTATGAAGGCATTCACATCACTGTCAACGTTCAGCCCATATGGAATGTAAGATTTAATTCTATGGATCCAAGACATTTTGAGTTTAGAGATGCCACTAATTAAAGATCCACCCCGCCAGTGGGGTCTAAAATGGTCAATCCCCAAAAAGAGGGTCTTAGAGGGATCTCTATTATGACAGTCTCGATAATGCCTTGACAAGGAGTGATTCTTAAAGCCCATGAGTATATTAGTAATATGCTCGTTAAGCCGTACCCCCTTAGTCCGGCCCACATACTGCAAACCGCAGGGACATTGGACTAGATAGACTACGGCCTTTGTTGTACAGGTAATAAAAGGTCTAATTTTAAACTGGATCGATCTACTCGTAGATGTAAAGGTTTGGGCTCTCCTCGCCGAAAGACTATTCAAAGTACAGACCCTGCATCTGCCACACTTGAAAAACCCCATCAGTTCTTGAAAAAACGCTATCCTATGGACAGGAGGGTTAAGTACATTAGGGGCCACCCTATTACTCAGAGGGAGGGCGCCCCT
>BLSH010165846.1:25415-51744 GCA_018402905.1 Glandirana rugosa
ACTAGTCTGTGGGTCACGTGAAGTTTGAATACACTTAGGTGGTGGTCTATTATTCCCCCGAATGGTCTGGGTCGACCTTCGGTTCGTACCCTAATGTGATAGTCCTAACGACAGGTTATGCAAGTGTGTCATTTGTCTGCTAGAGGTGCACCAAGTAGAAAATTTGCCAATACTATTAGCAATGTGTTTAAGTTAGAGACTGCAAACATGGTCAAAGACTGCATTTTTTTTAGCTTTTTTTTGCCAATAATGGCCAACAATAAATTCATATTAATTTAAAATTGATATTAATTAAAAGTGGAATATAATACAACTATATATAAAAGATATAAATATTTTTTTAAAAAACTGTCATTTTCGGTATCGGTTTCGGTTTTTGGCCTAGTGCATCCTTCATTTTCGGTACCGGTTTCGGCACCATTTCCATTCGGTGCATCACTAGTTTGAACATCTTCGTAACTGTGGGAACGTATATACAGTGATCTTCGTTACTGTGTGAACGTATTGGACAGCAATCCTGATAGTGTAATCCCATGCTTGGCTTCCAGCTGGGTCTGGTAAGCCCCCTTATTATCTGGTGGTGGATTCACATAAGTTTGAAGTGCACTGGGTGTCTGATCAACAGTTACCCCAATTTTTAGGACATACCGTTATATGGACTGATACTACGGTGTTTTATTCATTATTAGCGCAGCTTTATATATTTTTATCTTGTCTTCTGGTTTTTTAGCTGCTGCTTATTTTGTACTTTAGCGCAGTTTATTCTTTTTTCTACTAGAATAATAAGCTGTCAGGTTAGTAAAACAGCAATATCAGAACCAATTCAATCATACAGTTTGTAGTGTACATAGATTTGCAAAACAAGGGGATAAAGGAATATTCCTGAATTTTGTTTTATCTTATGGTTACTGTGACATTGTGTGAATGCATCAATGCAGTGCATGTTATCTCAGCTTGCAGAGCTTGGATTCATTGAATGAGTTTACCAAAAATGTAAATATTGCAGAGTATACAGCATCATGCTACATAACTAAGCTCCATTTCATGCTGATAAAACTGAATTATTAATGTATCCTAAATAGAAAACTATCTTTTTTTTTTTTTTTTTTTTAATCAAAGAGAATTTATTTTTTGATTTATTAGAACAGGTAAGACAGGTACATTTACATCAAGATGCATTAGCAGTGTAATTGCTTCATGTAGATTGCAAAAGCCATGTAACAAGTGATACAATCAACGTTTTACAGTCCTGCTTACCAAAGCATTCACAATAACCCTACTAACAATAAAGAAGCACCCTGCCATATACTGTATAATCAAGTATCCCCCTACCACACCAACGCCTTGCCTTTCTCCATCGTCCCCCCACTCAGCCATCTAAGTGTACATCGTCCACCACTCCCCCGGCCGGGGGACAGTGGGGCATCTGCGCGTTGGTCCGAGGCCTATAGATTAATAAGTTGAGCAATATGCCCTTACCCCAGTATTCTGTCCATCACTAATTCCGGGTACAGTCCCGGGGTGTCTAGCCATAGGTCCCATATTTTGTTGAATCTTTGGGGACATCCCCTGTGCTGGTATATGTATTTTTCCATCCTCAGCATACTTCCCATGTGCCCTATCCATTCTTTGAGCACAGGGGGATCCTCAGATCTCCAATGCCTCAACACCAAGATACGGGCCTGAAAAAGGGCTCTAGCCACGGCTGTCCTAGTAAGTTCTTCAACAGGAAAGTCATCCAAGATACCCAGTATACATTGTTTCGGGTCAGTAGACACGGTCACCCGAAACACCGAGTTGACCGTATTTATTACCCCGGTCCAGTATAGATGAAGCTTTGGACACCGCCACAGTAAGTGGATCAAATCCCCATGGTCCCTGAGGCATCTTGTACAGCTGGGATTTTCCCTCAGTCCCATCCCACAGAATCGGGCAGGCGTTAGGTGCACTCTAAGAACTATGTATAACTGTGATACCCTCTGCGCCACGTTAAGGGAACTGGTCACAACCGCCTGCAAAACCTCCTCCCACTGGTCATCTTCAAAAGCCCCCACATCTCTTTCCCATTTATCAATCACCCCCATGGGGTAGCCCCGCAGAAAGACGGCCAACAACATGGAGTAACAGATGGAGATGAACCCTTTAAGGAGGGAAACTTGCCCCATATAATTAAAGATTGGTGTTTGGGAGCATTCCCATTTTGTCCCCTCAGATTGTGTCCTGACTGCACGGTGCAATTGTAAGTAATAAAAGTACATGCTTTGTGGGATCTCGTATTTATGTCTTAATTCAGGGAAAGTCAACAATTTGCCATTACAGAAAATATGTTTCAGATCTGTTACCCCATATCTTGCCCACCTAGGCCCGCTATCTATTGCCAAGAGTTCCAGGTAGCATTTGTTGTTCCATATAGGGCTCATTACAGTAAACCTGTCTACATTTTGCAGCTGTCCAGCCTTAAGCCACACCTTCAGCATTAGTTCATAGGTGGGGTATCTTTTGTTTGATTTAGCATAGGCCAGGGCCTCTAAGCCCCTTGCCACCTCTACATTTTTGTTATATGCCGCAATAGGAGTATGGAGAGTCCATCACTGGTTCCCCCCCCCCTCTCGTTCCACCAACATAGCCCTTGCGATATGCTGCAGTTGGGATGCCAAATAGTACAGCCAAGGGTTTGGTAATGCCAATCCCCCAGCATCTTTTGGCCTCTGCAATTGCTCCAACTTAATTTGAGAAGGCTTGTTTAGCCACAAAAAGGATCGGAAGGCCATGCTGATGATGCGAAACACCTTCAAAGGTATCACTACCGGAGTATTATGCAGTGCGTAGAGAAGTTGGGGCATGAAGACCATTTTTATAAGATTTACCCTGCCAGCTAAAGATAATTTCAGTTTTGACCAAACCTTAATCTTATCCCTAATCCGGCCTATCAGTGGCATTATGTTCAAGGACACATAGTCCAGTGGGTCCGGGGTAATCTGTATTCCCAAGTATTTAAAACCTGAAGAAGAAAACTATCTCTAAATAGATTTAAACTCCAAAGGCATTTTATTAAAATAAATTTAATGAAAATAAAAAAATCTTTTTAAATTAAAAAAAAAAATCAGATTTCTTTGATTTTTTTTTTTTTAATTGATTTTTATCCACCCTGCCCAGGACCCCTTTGACCTGCCAGATCAGAAATTCCCTTTTCTCTGTTGGGTTTGTTTGGTTTCTGAACTGGATTTGATTAGTTGTAGATCTGCAGACAAAGAATGATAATTACGATCCTTCCTGTGACTTGTTTGCTCTGAGGCAGTGCTGTGAGGTCAATGTAGGGTCATCATGATGTCCAGGAAGAGGCATTTGCTGACTTTTGGTTGGAGTTGCTATCTAATCAGGATAATTGCCAGAACTCCGGCTCCAATCTCCGGCAGCCTGCTGACTGACAGGAGTGGTGTCACTGTCACTCTCTGCACTAAGAGAAGGGATTGGATTGGGCAGCAGGAGAATGATGCTGGTTGAGTATGGAACTGTGGGAGAGGAGTCTGTTCTCTTCCCTCCAATGGCAGCACAGTGTGGGTAAGAGGACAGTGGGGGGAGGGGTTTGGTTGCCAAATATTCTGTATTATCCAGGACATTGGCAGTGGGTACCCGGGGCTCGAAATTCCAGCACCGGGCATGGCAGAGCCTGTGTCATGGGAAGGTAATATCATGTCTCCTGACGATATATACCGTTGTGCTCATAAGTTTACATACCCTGGCAGAATGTATGATTTCTTGGCCATTTTTCAGAGAATATGAATGATAACACAAAAACTTTTCTTTCACTTATGGTTAATGTTTGGCTGGAGCTATTTATTATCATTCAACTGTATTTAATCTTTTAAAATCATAATGACAACAGACACTACCCAAAAGTTTACATACCCTGGTGATTTTGGCCTGACAATATGCACACAAGTTGACACAAAGAAAGGGGTTTCAAATGCTATTAAAGGTAACCATCCTCACCTGTGATCTGTGTGCTTGTAATTAGTGTGTGAATATAAAAGGTCAATGAGTTTCTGGACTCCTGACAGACCCTTGCATCTTTCATCCAGTGCTGCACTGACATTTCTGGAGTCTGAGTCATGGGGAAAGCAAAAGAATTGTCAAAGGATCTGCGGGAAAAGGTAGTTGAACTGTATAAAACAGGAAAGGGATATAAAAAGATATCCAAGGAATTGAGAATGCCAATCGGCAGTGTTCAAACTCTATTCAAGAAGTGGAAAATGAGGGGTTCTGTTGAAACCAAACCATGGTCAGTTAGACCAACTAAAATTTCAGCCACAATTGCCAAGAAAATTGTTCGGGATGCAAAAAAAACCCCACAAATAACTTCAGGTGAAATACAAGACTCTCTGAAAACATGTGGTGTGGCTGTTTCAAGATGCACAATAAGGAGGCACTTGAAGAAAGATGGGCTGCATGGTCGAGTCGCCAGAAGAAAGCCATTACTATGCAAATGCCACAAAGTATCCCTCTTACAATACGCCAAACAGCACAGAGACAAGACTCAAACCTTTTGCCACAAAGTCATTTGGAGTGATGAGACCAAAATTGAGCTTTTTGACCCCAACCATAAACACTATATTTGGAGAGGAATCAACAAGGCCTGTGAAACACGGAGGTGGATCGCTGAGGTTTTGGTGGATGTGTGAGCTACAAAGGCACAGGAAATTTGGTCAAATTGATGGCAAGATGAATGCAGTTATCAAAAAATAGTGGAGAAACATGTGCATTCATCAGCCAGGAAGCTGCGCATGGGACGTACTTGGACATTCCAACATGACAATGATCCAAAACACAAGGCCAAGTCGACCTGTCATTGGCTACAGCAGAATAAAGTGAAGGTTCTGGAGTGGCCATGTCAGTCTCCTGACCTCAATATCATTGAGACACTCTGGGGAGATCTCAAACATGCAGTTCATGCAAGACAACCCAAGAATTTCCAGGAACTGGAGGCTTTTTGCCAAGAGGAATGGGCAGCTTTACCATCTGAGAAGATAAAGACCCTCATCCACAAATACCACAAAAGACTTCAAGCTGTCATTGATGTTTAAGGGGGCAATACACAGTATTAGGAAGTGGGGAATGTAAACTTATGATCCGAGTCATTTGGGTAATTTCTGTTGTCATTATGATGTAAAAAGAGTAAACACAGTTGATTGATAATAAATGGCTTCAGCCAAACACCAACCATGAGTGAAAGAAACATTTTTGGGTTATCATTCATATTCTCTGAAAAATGGCCAAGAAATCATAAATTCTGCCAGGGTATGTAAACTTATGAGCACAATTGTAGCACTGACCCCTAACTACCTTGTAGTTAATGCTTTGCAAATAGGCCTCCTCTAAGAATGAGTGCCCATCAAAGGGTGAAGGTCCTTCTTTATTCCACTAGGTATCTCGGTCATTTTTATTTGACCAGTGAGATGGTAAGAAGGTGACGTTTGCTTTCCTTTCCTGGCAGGAGTTCTGTAAGGTGGTCTGAAGTAAGTGTGGTTGGGAGGACCATCATAGACCAAGAGCCCCCCCTCCCTTCCTTAGAGTTGCCCTGAACCCTACAACCTCTTCCCTCAGATCCCTGCTGCCCACCAACACTATCCAGGGACCAGAGTCCTTCAGCTACACTACCACCTCAGAACTATTGAACCACACAACCACCAAAGGGGTCTCTAGAGTCCGCCATCTATCCATTATCCCTCACAGCCCCTCAACTCCACTACTTATCTCAGTATTTTCCTCCCTCTGACCCCAATGATGGAAGATATCCTTCATGGCAGGCTGGGGAATGTTTTCTTCCTCCTGACCAGCAATGTAAGGGGCTCTATGCTCCATACTCCTGACCCTGCACTCCATCATTGTGATGGCTGCATACTGTAATGATTGCCCATTGGCTGCCTGTGTAGTGTAATAATTGCCCTTTGTAGGCCATGTATGGTCAGGATGGTCATTGTCTTGTCTATTTATTGTCAGTGCTGTTTGTTTAGAGCAGTGGTTCTCAACTCCGGTCCTCGGGACCCCCCAACAGGCCAGGTTTGCAGTATAACTGAAAGACATCACAGGTGATATAATTTGCTGCTCAGTGATTGCAGTGTTCTAGTCTGCATCTCCCCAAGGTAATACTTAAAATCTGGCCTGTTGGTGGGTCCCGAGGACCGGAGTTGAGAACCACTGGTTTAGAGGAACAAATTACTAGAATTTATCTCCAAAATGAAGAGAATGTTCCGGGAAATGTTCTGCCCCTGAAGGGGTTAATCTAGGTTCCCACACTATATGTGTGTATCATCATCTGCTGGAGATAAAAGACGTCACAGTGACTATGGAGGAAGAGGACGGACATGACGGGGGGGGGTTACTGGGTGTAAATAGAAAATAAGAACTGGTCGGCACAGTGGTGTAGTGGATATCACTTTCGCCTGCCAGCAAAAAGGTTGATTCCTGAGCACGACACTGCCTGCCTGGAGTTTGCATGTTCTCCCTGTGCCTGCGTGGGGTTCCTCCAGGTACTCCAGTTTCCTCCCACACTCCAAAGACATGCTGGTAGGTTGATTAGATCATGTATAAATTGCCCCTAGTATGTGCATGAATGTGAGTTAGGGACCTTAGATTGTAAGCTCCTTGAGGGCAGGGACTGATGTCAATGTGCATTGTATATGCAAAGCACTGTGTAAATTGACAGCGCTATATAAGTACCTAAAATAAATAAGTAGATCTTATTACCTCCTCTGCTGCCACTTCCAGCAACGTCTCCTCTCTACTTCCTCCCAACTCACCTCTCACCCGGAACTTCCTGTCTGTATCTGACATCACTTCCTGTCTTCCATAGAGACTTCCTGTCTGGGTAGAAGTGAGATCTCCATCATGTGGAGCTCAGAGGAACTGCAGTCCCAAGAAATGTTTCGCTGTGTGAGCACAGCTCTGTCATTGCCAAGTGTTCCTGGATGAGTAAGAATCAGACTGTGGGGAGCAGTGATCTCTTTTCTGACAGTGATAGTAGAACTTCAACATCAGCAGAGAGGCATCGGGAGTGTGTGATCAGGTAAGTACCACCAATGCTGGGCTGGGGTTACACTTTTTTCTCACTGACACCAACAATGGGGCTTATTTTATCTCACTGACACCAACAATGGGACTTATTTTATCTCACTGACACCAACAATGGGACTTATTTTATCTCACTGACACCAGCAATGGGGCTTATTTTATCTCACTGACACCAACAATGGGACTTATTTTATCTCACTGACACCAACAATGGGACTTATTTTATCTCACTGACACCAACAATGGGACTTATTTTATCTCACTGACACCAGCAATGGGGCTTATTTTATCACAAGGACACCAATGTTGGATGTCAGGGAAATCGTGCCCATGGGGACTTGCTAACTGCATTGAGATCCTTGATTAGTGGAGGAAGAGTGAGGGGTTTGGTTTATTTAGGACATTAAAAGCAGCTATGATACAGTTCTCACAGCCTGCAATACTGCTGACCACCACTGGAGGGAGACTCTCCCACATTTTTCTCACTGGGTGTGTTGGTAAAGGATCTGTCCATTTTGCACATTATTTGGAACAAGAAAATCTTTTTTTTCTTCTGGCACATCTGAAGCACTATCTGAACCTGACTGGGAATCATTCTTTTTCTTGAATTAATAGGACTTTGGACATTTTTACAGCACAAAGGCACTTTATATCACTTTTTTTATTTTATTTATTAATGATGAATATTTTTTTATTCACTTATGATGAACTTTAATTCACTATGATTTATTGCATGTGTTGTCTATATATAAGGCTGTTTTCTATATGTACAAGTATTTTTGCTATATATCCAATAGCCGGTTACCCCTAAAAGCAACCTTACCTAGCATCTAGTTTACTAGTGGTTAATGGTTGATAGGGCACCAGCTTCATTGTATTTAGGAAATAGCCAGTTTTAAATTTGTGTGCTAGCGCGGTTTCATCTAGCATTATATCTCCCACATTTATCTGGCTGGACACACACAGGCAGATACAAATCTTTCATACAATCTAAGGAGTGTGGAGCAGACAAATGATCCCCACACACTTCAGAGGATCCCCCAAGTGATCCTTCAATCTAGAATCCTGGTGTGATGACCCCACCCCCACACACATGATTTAGGGCAGATTGGCTGTGTGATGTGAGTGGTGTGTCGGGCAGTGATACACACACACATACAGATCCCTGTCTGCCAGATACAATCACTTCCACACACTGACAATAATCTGCATTAGGGAGGAGCTCCGTGTCTGAACAGAAGATTGGATGAACACTGGCTCCTCCCACATTCTTCTGAACATCCAATGTTTACGGCATTTGGTGCAGACGAATGTGACGGCTTCTGGCTGTCACTGGTTTCTAGGGAAGCAATGGCTGCCTGCAACAGCTGTGTCCTTAGCAACCGCTGACTTCACCCCACCCATTCCCTTACATGGCCACATAGGCAAATGGGTGGGGCAGATCATGACATCATTGTCTGAATATGACCATATCTGGGCAATGATGTCACCGCTATCCCCGCCCCTTCCTTTATATAGCTGATGACAGCTCAGGACGCTATCAGTCAGCGAGTGTTACCGTCAGAGATCGTTCCTGTATGGGGGGTCATTGGTGAGTTGGGGGGGGGGGGGTTGGCATTGGGATTGATGATGGATTTACACTTTTTGGGGGGATTTTTTTAATAAAGGACATTGAGTGTCTTTATTCCTTTATTTCCTTTTTTGTGTGAATGGTTAGGGTTGCTATGTACCCCAAACTCATTAATGTGGGGGCTTTATCTGGACATATCTTCCAGATCCTGATAAGCCCCACAGACCCCCACAACCACCAGGCCAGGGTTGTAGGGATGAGGCCCGTTTTTATCAACATGGGGACAAGGTACTTTTCCATGGGAGGAGTCACTCCCGACAAGCTCCCCATGTTGAGGGCACATGGCCTGGTGTCATTCAGGAGAAGGGGTGGAGACACACACTCACCCCTCCCCATTTTTTGGTCAGCTGGGCTGCATGTTTGGATTAAGGGTCTGGTATGGATTTTCTGGGGGCACACACTGTTTTTTGGGAGGTCATCCTTAATATCCATCTTAGACTCAAAGGGTCTGGTCTGAATTTGGGGGGCTCTATACATTTTCTCATTCTTGCTGTAGCATGGGCTACAGAAAAGGTGACATTTACAAAGAAAAAATGAATCCGTTTAAATTGCCAGAAAATGACATTTCATTGCCGGCTTCTTTTTTTTTTTGTAACAACACACAGACCCTCCAAAGGTCCCCCAAATACATAGAAGAACCTCAGGTGGTCTGTGTGCTGTTTTGGCAATGATAAGTGTATGAGTGATCTCAGGTATTAGTATGAAGCCATGTCTGATGAAGGAAACTAAGGGGTCTCCTTATAGAAAATTCATGGGATGAATGTGACAATCACTCATCCAGCCATTACATATTCTGGCCATAATGTAACACAGTGATTTCCTATGATAGCCAGCGCCATCTAGTGGCCATAATGGGGTATTTTTCCTGACAAACCTCCATTAGTAAAAATAGCACAATACTGCATTATGGCCACTAGATGGAGCCAAGGAAATCAGTGTATAAAATAAAATACATCCAATATTCATTACAGCTGGGTGAATGTCGGTCACATTCATTCAACTATTTTTTTTTTCAAATAGTCCTCTAAGTGTTTGTGAAATCTCCACACCACAAAATGTACTCAGCCAATGAAAGGTAATGACTCCATTTTTATATTTCTCCTGCTATCAATGGCCAACACGGTACAACACTTCATCCATGTCTTTGTGATCTCTGATCTCCTTATGAACTCAGGGATGAACAATTCCTATCTCCTGACACCCGGGACATGCAGTTCTGAGGGCCGGACAGGGAAGTTTTTTAACATTTAGCCCTGCTGTGGACAAGCAAGGAGCAGGTTTACTTGTCGGATGGAAGCATTCGGGTGGCTGAGCGAATGTTTCCACATCCCCCCCGGTAAGGTGTCCCCCCCGACACACACCCGCTATGTATCCCGGGCTCCTCTGCCCATCTGCAGACCCGGGACCAGCATAGTGGGTGATGATGGGTAGAGGGGAGGGAGGACACACATCCGCTCTCCTCCCCTTCTTGTTCCTGACCCGGAAGTGACATGAATGACATCACTTCTGACAGTTTCCCCGCTATCAAGGCCAGGAAATAATATAATGCAGTGTGATCTGTATTGTATTACATTCAGTGGAGCACAGGGGGAACATTGGGGGTCTTTTAGACCCTGGATGTCTCAATAAAGAGAACCTGTCACCAAAAAATATCACATAGAGGACTTTTTGTCCTCTGTCAGTGTTTCCCAACCTTTTTTCAGTCAAGGCGCCCTCCAAAATTATGGACAATCTCAAGGCACCCTTTAAAATGATGGACAGTCTTGAAGCGCCCTCCAAAATTATGGACAATCTCAGGGCACCCTTTAAAATGATGGACAGTCTTGAGGCGCCCCAATCTAAAATGTAAAACCTATTCTAATAGTTCTACATAATGCAACAACATCCACACACGTAGGACACCCAACGTTATAAGGGATGTATTCTTCCAAAGCAAATAGACTTTTGCACACTGGTACTGACTAGTATTCCAATGTTTCTCTTCTCCCTCAGTTTTTCTCCATCACTCAGCTAATGAGACCCCAATGCTGATGGAGAGGGGCGGGGGAGGGTCACACAAGGATGATATTCAGGCAACTGACATCCTCCTTATCAGCTCATGATGTCATTGGTCGTTAAGAGGTTGGCAACTAGAAGGGTGTAATGGTGAACAATGAAAACCTGAGGCTTTGTGTAACTAAAAGGCTTCATCCACCCTCCGGCTTGTATACAATTTTGGGATAATTGTTGGGCATTTTGCCAAGGCACCCCTGAAGAAACCTCAAGGCAACCCGGTTTAAAAAGGCTGCTCTACGTGATGAAAAAAAAAATGAATTGTACAAAATTAAATTTAAACCCAGGCACACTTAGCCGCACCCTCCAAAAAAAAATCAGAGGCCCCACCCCCACATATACGCATGTACAAACATAAACGCACACATTGGGGAGCCTACTCCTGAAATTGTTGATTGTGATACACGTTACATATCGCCGCGCAGGCCAGAATGAGAGCAATAATTCTATCTACAGACCTCCTCCGTAACATTAAACTGGTGACCTATAGGGGGCTTTTAAATTGTCACCTATAGAAAACATAAAGTACTGAGGTTTGTCACCATTTCACAGGTGCACGCAAATTTAAGGTTTGATATGTTGGGTTTTTGTGCCGCCTAAAATTAACTTTCAATCACATAGTCTTTTTGTTATTATTAAGTTTACATAAAAACATACATTATACATACATACACATATATCCCCTGTGCCCCTGAAACAATCACACGAGAAAAAAGAAAAATTACTAAAAATTATCTCTCTCCGCCTCTCCTCCTCCCTTCTCAAATCACACCTTAATTGTCTACTCCTCCATCCCTTAGCAAATACTGTATTCCATTATCCGCATAAGTATCATTACCAATTATCTACACTGATCTTTTCAACCTTTTCTGGGCAGTCTCTATGTAGATAGGAGTATTTTTCTCTAATTAGAATAATATCCATTTGCTGTTTCTATTCAGCACATGTAGGAGGATGTGGAGACATCCATTTTTGGGATATATGTTTACGTGCCTGATATAGGATCCTACAAATCAAAATATAGTCCTTAGATAAACACAATGAGTGATCTGCCATACCCAGAAGACACATGCCCGGATCATCCGATAAATCTACTCTGAAGGCAAGTTTCACTGTTTCAATATTATCAAGCCAATAACGGTGTAATTTAGGGCATCTACAGAACATGTGAATCAGGTTGGCCAGACCCTCCCTGCATTTAGGGCTCTTAGGAGACTCCCTGCATTGCCACTTAAACAGTTTCTCTGAAGTATGGTATGTTTTGTGTAAGAAGAATAATTGAGACAGTCTTTGTTTTGGGGACAAAGAGATCAAGGGAATGGCCTCTAGTATCCATACTCCATTGATTATCTGGTATATGACCTAAGTCCTTTTCCCAATATATTCTTGATGGTATAATATAACCATCCTGAAGTTTACCCTGCAGGGTGCTATTTAATTTAGATAGGAGGCCCTTTTTAGCCTTACTATTAAGCAATCTTATAATACGAGTTGTTATGTTATTATATTTTAATAAGTGGGTACAGGGTCTGTGTTTGTATAGAATGACAAAATTGTAGATATTTAACCTATGTAGCATATAACCTATGCTTAGGAATTTCAAATTCACTACTTAATTGTTCAAATGTTTTTAAATTATTGTTTTCAAATAACTGTTTTAAATATAGTATCCCTTTAGATTTCCATAGGTCAAGGCCCTCAAGCTTTTTCACTAAAATTAATTTTAGTGTATCTTTTACTGAAACTCTGCGTTTCCTAGACTTTTACGGTAATATTGCATGACATAAGAAATTGGAACTACCAATATTTTATTCTCTAGGGTGTCTGCTTTCCAAAAAGATATCATGTTTTGAGGGTTTTATATAATCTTCAGGCCTAAAATGAACTTTTAACTCCTTCCCGCTGGGCCTATAGCAGAATGACCGCCAGGCGGGCGTTCCATTATTTTGACTGGAGGTCACATGACCTTCCAGAAGAATAAGCCGCGTGCGGCGATCGGTGGTGCGGTGAGTCGCTCTGACACCTCGCATCTCCAATCTCGGTAAAGAGCCTATGACGTAGGCTCTTTACCATGTGATCAGCTGTGTCCAATCAAAGCTAATCACATCGTAACCAGGAAGTGCCGGTTATTGGCTTTCCTTTATTCATGCTGAAAGGGGCGAGGAGAGGAGAGCCAATCAGCGACTCTCCTGACAGAGGGGGATCTGCACTGATATTCAGTGCATTGATTATCAGTACAGGCCAATCAGCGATCATTGCCAGTGATGACCACCATTGCCCCACCAGGGATGCCAACCAGTGCCCATCAGGGATGCCAATCAGTGGCCACCAGGGATGCCAACCAGTGCCCATCAGGGATGCTGGTCAGTACCTCCTCATCAGTGCCACCCATCAGTGCTGCATATTAGTGCCTCCTCATCAGTGAAGAAAACTTACTTATTTACAAAATTTTATAACAGAAACAAAGAAAAACTTTTTTTTTTAATTGTTAGTTTTTTTTTATTTGTAGGACATAAAATAAAAGCACAGTGATGATCAAACATCACCAAAATCAATCTCTATTTGTGGGAAAAAAGATAAGATGTCATATGGGAACAGTGTTACATGACTGCGCAATTGTCATTCAAAGTGTGATCCGCTGACGAAGTTCCGGTCGGAACGACACGCGTTCGGAACAGGGAAGTGACGTCATCCGCAGCCGCCGCTGTCTCCAAGCATGGATGCCTCTCCGAGCGTCCATGCCATCTGATGTTTTTTATCGTTTACACCTCGCACTTGGTACAAGTGCCTCTTAATGTGAGTATATATATGTTTACAATATTAAAGACTGCCTTTTATACAGTGAGCACTAGATTTGGCATTCTTATTATTTTCATGCTTCGGTGAGCTGATTTACGGATCCCTACTTTGGAGTTATTCTAAGAAGCGAACTTGCGATATTGGCACTCATCTGGAGTTGTGGATGTGGATTGGAAAGGTCAGGAAGAGGAAGATTGAGTGCCCTCCGCCTTTTTGGTCATCTGTACCTATGAGTCTGATTGCCTCTCAAAGCGCTATTGGGCTCTTGCAATGAGAGCCTGATAGGGAAGGTGAGCAGTTAGTGTGGCTGGTGGAGGAATTGTGACACCTGAGCACTTATGTCTGTCTGATTCACTGAAGCACACGGGGTGACCAGTATCAAGAGGACTGTTCTATTGTTCACAAGCGCTGCACTGTTTATTTCATTTTGGACATTGACTGAGGGGTTATGATAAATTACCTTTAGTGTTCAGCTGCTGGGTTTATTTTCGATTGCTGCGCTGTTTGAATTTATTACGAAATATTCAGTGCATTGATTATCAGTACAGGCCAATCAGCGATCATTGCCAGTGATGACCACCATTGCCCCACCAGGGATGCCAACCAGTGCCCATCAGGGATGCCAACCAGTGCCCATCAGGGATGCTGGTCAGTACCTCCTCATCAGTGCCACCCATCAGTGCTGCATATTAGTGCCTCCTCATCAGTGAAGAAAACTTACTTATTTACAAAATTTTATAACAGAAACAAAGAAAAACTTTTTTTTTAATTGTTAGTTTTTTTTATTTGTAGGACATAAAATAAAAGCACAGTGATGATCAAACATCACCAAAATAAATCTCTATTTGTGGGAAAAAAGATAAGATGTCATATGGGAACAGTGTTACATGACTGCGCAATTGTCATTCAAAGTGTGAGACCGCTGACAGCTGAAAATTGGCCTGGGCAGGAAGGGGGTGAAAGTGTCCGGTATTGAAGGGGTTAAAGATGTGGTCAAATGGCAGTGAAAGGGTTAAAGGAAACGTTCACCTTGTGTGATAGCTCTGATGTCTGGAAAGACTGGACATCAGTGAAAAACAATTCCCACACTCAGGACAGGATTATGGTTTCCGCCCTGTGTGAGATCTCTGATGTTTGTAAAGACTGGACATCTGTGAAAAACATTTCCCGCACTCAGGACAGGAATACGGCTTCTCTCCTGTGTGAGATCTCTGATGTCTGTAACGATCAGACATCTGTGAAAAACATTTCCCACACTCAGGACAGGAAAACGGCTTCTCCCCCGTGTGAGATCTCTGATGTCTGCAAAGACTGGACATCTGTGAAAAACATTTCCCGCACTCAGGACAGGAATACGGCTTCTCACCTGTGTGAGATCTTTTATGCACATTAAGATGGAATTTAAAATGGAAACACTTCCCGCACTCAGTACAGGAAAGCCTCTTATCTGTTGGAAGGATGGCACCGTCCCTCACAGTCTGAGGTTCCTCAGGATAAGAGGAATACGACGGTCCATCTACACTGTGTGGTGCCGGAAGGACATTTGAGGTAGCCGGGTTTTCTCCTGGACTATACTGTGTGATGTCCTCATCTTCTACTTTACAGTCTGGAGACAAAGTGAGACAATCCTCTGAAGTTTTCCTCATTTCCCGTCCATCTACTAAAATAGAAATAAAAAGATTATTACTAGACATGAGCTGATTGGTTCCCCTAAACCAGGACTCCGCCCACATCAGGCAGCTTAGTCTCTGAGGATCTTACAATTCCCCCCTCAAGGTAATGAGTAAATGGCTCCTCTGTAGGGCTGCAACTAATGATTATTTTCAGCATTGATTAGTTGGCTGATTATTGTTTTGACTAATTGGATAAAAACCTCAAGAAAAGGTCGGTGTATAATGGAGTTAATATTCTTGAATCTCTATATGCAGCGGTAAATATAAATATCCATCTATATAGTTGGATATTTCATCCACTCTGAGAATAACAGACAGATAGATGGATTATTAGAGGGTGAATCTGCTACATATCACAATCACACATCAACATTATTAACCACTCCAGATCCGCGCTATAGCCGAAGTACGGCTCCAGCGCGGACCTGAAATGCCCGGAGGACGTCCATGGACGTCCTCCACTGCGCACGCTCCAGGTGCGCCCCCTGGCGGCAGCGGCGGCGCGCGCGTGCGCGCCGCACGCTGCACGAGCGTGCCCGTGGGTCGGGCGGACTCGATGTCCGCCCGAGACCCGGCGATCGCCTTTAGGAGCCTCAGAACGGGGAACCGCCGTTGTAAAAACGGCGGTTCCCCGTTCTGTGACAGGGGACATAGCAGATCTACTGATCCCTGTCACTGGGATCAGTTAGATCTGTTATGTCCCGGCCAGCCCTGCCCCCCCACAGTTAGAACACACCCAGGGAAAATATTTAACCCCTTCACTGCCCCCTGCAGGTTAACCCCTTCAATGCCAATGACATTTATACAGTAATCAGTGGACATTTAAATTTCTGATCGCTGTATAAATGTCATTGGTCCCAAAAATGTGTCAAAAATGTCCGACATGTCCGCCCCAATATCGCAGTCCCGATAAAAATCGCAGATCGCCGCCATTACTAGTAAAAAAAAAAAAATAATAAAAACGCCATAAATCAATTCCCAGTTTGTAGACGCGATAACTTTTGCGCAAACCAATCAATATACGCCGATTGCGTTTTTTTTTTTTACCAAAAATATGTAGAAGAATATATATCGGCCAAAACTGATGAATAATTTTTTTAATGGATTTGTACTTTAGCAAAAAGTAAAAAATATTGTTCTTCTTTGCAAAATTGTCGCTCATTTTTTGTTTATAGCGGCGATCAGAAATGACGCAGAGGGGATCAAATACCACCAAAAGAAAGCTCTATTTGTGGGAAAAAAAGGACGCAAATTTTATTTGGGTACAACATCGCACGACCGCGCAATTGTCATTCAAAATGCGACAGTGCTGAAAGCCAAAAATTGGTCTGGGCAGGAGGGGGGTTTAAGTGCCGGGTAAGGAAGGGGTTAAAATGTAAAAAAGACCTAAAACGCAATTTTGCAGATTCTCAGACAGGAGTGTAATATAACATGATGGGTGACAGACTCCCTTGTCATAGGCAGGTAGGTGGGCACAAGCTCCCTGCCCCCGCTCAAACGTATGCTGGCCGCACACAAACTCATTTTTCTTTCAATAAAACATTCATCCAATTTTCTAACCATTAGTGGGGTCAAATCGGCGTTCATTTTTGGAAAACTCGAAGGAGCAGAACAGAAAACTTTTCTCGATCAAACAAATTTTCAAACAGTGTATGTGGTTTTTGCTCAGAAGTTACATTAATTTTAATATTGAATGTTAAAAGCAAGTAGAATTTCCAAACTACACTCGACCATTCATCAAATGTACAAATCATTTTCTTACAAATATTTGTGTGAATATTCTCGTCCAGAAATTGATCCATGTATGGCCAGCATAGGACATTTAGTAGCAGCAGCATGATTGTTTTAATCATCTGTTATGATGGGGTTAAAAATAATAGTCCTTTATAGTATAAAAACAGCAGATAATCACTACTATAAGGGATTCATTTATACTGTGAAATAGTGAAAGTAATATATCTTTTATCATATATATATATATATATATATATATATATATATAAAATAATAAACATATGCAGAAGTAGGATATACAGTGATTTTGCCTGGGGAAAACTTTGATATTAAAGTGGTTGTCAACTCGTGACAACCACTTTAACCTACAGGTAAGCCCTAAAGTATAGCATACAGATTCCCTATAGGAAGCTGCAAAGTATAGTATAGAGTTACCCTATAGCAAGCCGCAAAGTATAGTATAGAGTTCCCCTATAGGTACTAGGGAAGAAAAGACAAGAGAGGGGCACACCGACCTAGTACAATACCATTAAAAAGTTTATTAAAAGTAATATGATAAAAATATATAAAACAGAGCAATTTAAAAGACAACAAGGCAAAAAGTAGTCGTGCCTTGAAGGCACCTATCGATCTCCACCTCAGCAGAGGGACCGGACGGTGTTTGTGTGGCTAGGCTGATGCGTTTCCAGGGCGAACTCTCTTCATCAGGGCCTACCGACCATGAGGCATGCCCCTCATATATATACGTGCTTATAGGTGGGCTGGGTGAATGACCCATCCCCCTGAAAGGCAATGTGGCCTAATCAGGAGACCGTATCGCCCACACCTCCAACCTACATACACCCATACATATAGATAAATATATATATATATATATATATATATATATATATATATATACACACACACACACACACACATACACACACACAAATACCTATATGCATATACACACACATATATATCCTGAGTCCACATATGGCCTCCACAAATACACTATTCACCAGAGTTCCATAAGGTGCAATACGGTGCAATGTAGTGCTGCCAACCCCTGATCTGTGCATCCTGGTCACATACAAATTCCCACTGTAGCCGGGCATATAAGGTGGTGGGTGGTCGTCTACACATCATAAGAATGCAATGGCCACGTGTGGGGTCACAGCTCTTTGTATGCACCCACATAAAGCTAGTGTGGTTACGTGTGGTTTATAACACTGTCAGTTTCCTGATTTGTTAGGACCGTTGGGTATGGCCCATACCTGTGCATCTCTGGTTTCATTTTTCCTCCCCCCTCCCTATTCTCCTTCACTACGAATGCTCTTATGGGAAAGTTAGTGAGCAGTATAATGTAGTCCATGTTATACGTTACAGTATCTCACAAAAGTAAGTACACCCCTCACATTTATGTAACTATTTTATTCCATCTTTTCATGTGACAACACTGAAGAAATGACACTTTGCTACAATGTAAAGTAGTGAGTGTACAGCTTGTATAACAGTGTAAATTTGCTGTCCCCTCAAAATAACTCAACACACAGCCATTAATGTCTAAACCACTGGCAACAAAAGTGAGTACACCCCACGTGAAAAGATGGAATAAAATATTTACAAAAATGTGAGGGGTGTACTCACTTTTGTGAGATACTGTATATATTTGGTTCCACGTTGTGATTGAGTCCAATTTTAGATGGTTTTCTTTTTATGAGGACATGTTCCATAGGAAGGTGCTCTTGGGATGCCTATTACAGATTTAATAGACTATAGCAGCCATCCCCTTTATAGATATAGAGTCAATGTACTGTGTAATTAGTTCCCATACATATCTATCACTATTACCCATTAGAGACTTTTTCCCTTTTTTTTTTTGTTTCATATGGTCCTGCCTGTACCTGTGGATATATTACCGTACACTTATGTATCCATTTATTTATACACTCCCTTTTAACTATTGGTAGGAGTGACATGCAACTCAGTTCATTTTATAATTCACGTACAGATTTATGGCTGTTTATTGATTAATTGATTATTCATAAATTAATTATTTTAGCACATTTTAGATTATCCTGATGTATTTATATGACTTTGCCCCTGTTCTAGCCGGGCACTCAGTCGGTACAAGGGGTAGGATACCCTGTTAAGTGGTGATGATGTGCCTGGGGACGTTACTCACTAGTGATCTTGGATTTCTATGTATTGCGGTTTTGTCACTTTTTAATTGCACTGACAATCCAGAGGATTCTTAAATCCCTGTGAACATATGTCTGTGTACGTATTAGGGGCAGGTCCTGCCTTCTCTTCGGTCTATGGCAGCCTCGCCCCTCATCTGGCCACTACTGTTCTCCATTTTCTGCCTAGTCCTCTCCCTCAGGCTGGCCAATCAGTATTGTAGGACTGGCGACCCTGAAGTGACACGAGTGGAACGCTCCTCCGTCCACACTTCCGGGTCATGGATTCCTATACGTCCCACAGTCTATGGGACGCCTAATACAGAAATAGAAAAGTTACCTGATATTTTTCCATGGCCAGAGTACGTGTATAAGATATGGATACGGATCAGGGAGACGCTCTTCAGGTAATGTGTAATGACCCTATCCTCTCCCATCAGCCAGATGAACTGTATGGGGTATAATACAAATATAAACGGTTTTCTAGAGGACACCGTTGACTGTCCCCACCGGTAAACAACCACCACCTTATATGCCCGGCAACAGTGGGAATTTGTATGTGACCAGGATGCACAGATCAGGGGTTGGCAGCAGTACATTGCACCGTATTGCACCTTATGGAACTCTGGTGAATAGTGTATTTGTGAAGGTCATATGTAGACTCAGGATATATATGTGTGTGTATATGTATATGCATATAGGTGTATTGATCTCTATGTGTATATGTGTGTGTATACCCACACACATATATATATATATATATATATTTATATTTATTTATCTATATGTATGGGTGTATGTGGGTGGAGGTGTGGGTGGTATGGTCTCCTGATCGGGCCACGTTGCCCCTATAGGAAGCCTCAAATTATAGTATAGTGTGCCCCTATAGGAAGCCACAAAGTATAATATACAGTTCCCTTGTAGAAAGCAGCAAAGCATACTTTAGAGTGCTCCAATAGGAAGCCACAAAATATAGTATAGAGTTCCCCAATACAGTTTCCCTATAGAAAGCCACAAAGCATACTTTAGAGTGCCCCTATAGGAAGCCACAAAATATAGTATAGAATTCCCCTATAGGGAGCCGCAAAGTGTGAAATAGGATTGCCCTATAGAAAGCGGTTAAGTATGATATAGGAATCTCCCATAGGAAGCTGCAAAGTATAGTAAAGAGTTCCTCTATAGTTAGCCTCAAAGTATAGTATAGAGTTCACCTATAGGAAGCCGCAAAGTATAGTATAGAGTTCCCCTATAGGAAGCCGCAAAGTATAGTATAGAGTTCACCTATAGGAAGCCGCAAAGTATAGTATAGAGTTCACCTATAGGAAGCCGCAACGTATAATATAGAGTTCTCCTATAGGAAGCCGCAAAGTATAGTATAGAGTTCCCCTATAGGAAGCCGCAAAGTATAGTATAGAGTTCTCCTATAGGAAGCTGCAAGATATAGTATAGAGTTCCCCTATAGGAAGCCCCAAAGTATAGTATAGAGTGCCCCTATAGGAAGCTGCAAAGTATAGTATAGAGTTCCCCTATAGGAAGCCGCAAAGTATAGTATAGAGTTCCCCTATAGGAAGCTGCAAAGTATAGTATAGAGTTCTCCTATAGGAAGCCGCAAGATATAGTATAGAGTTCCCCTATAGGAAGCCCCAAAGTATAGTATAGAGTGCCCCTATAGGAAGCTGCAAAGTATAGTATAGAGTTTCCATATAGGAAACCACAAAGTGTAGCATAGAGTTCCCCTATAGGAAGCCACCAAATATAGTATAGAGTTCCTCTATAGGAAGCCACAAAGTATAATATAGAGTTCCTGTATAGAAAGCTGCAAAGTATAGTATAGAGTCCCCCTATCAGAAACCGCAAAGTATAGTATAGAGCTCCCCTATAGGAAGCCACAAAGTATAGTATAGGATTTCCCTATAGAAAGCTGAAATGTATAGTATAGTATTCCCCTATAGCAAACCACAAAGTATAGTATAGAGTTCCCCTATAGGAAGCCGCAAAGTATCATATAGGGTTCCCCTATAAAAAGCCACATAGTAGAGTTCCCCTATAAGTAGCCACAAAGTATAGTATAGCGTTCTCCTATAGGAAGCCGCAAAATATATTATAGAGTGCCCCTATAGGAAGTTGCAAAGTATAGTATAGAGTTCCCCTATAGGAAGACGCAAAGTGTAGAAAAGGATTCACCTATAGAAAGCCGCCAAGTATGATATAGGAATCCCCTATTAGAAGCCACAAAGTACTAGCATTCCCCTATAGGTAGCCGCAAAGTATAGTATAGAGTGACCCTATAGGAAGCCACAAATTATATTATAGAGTTCCCCTATAGAAAGTTGCAAAGAATAGTTTAGAGTGCCCCTATAGGAAGCCGCAAAGTATAGTATAGAGTTCCCCTATAGGAAGCTGCAAAGTATAGTATAGTGTTCCCCTATATCAGTGGTTCTCAACTCCGGTCCTTGGGACCCCCCAACAGGCCAGGTTTGCAGGATAACTGAAATACATCACAGGTGATATCATTTTCTGCTCAGTGATTGCAGTGTTCTAGTCTGCATCTCCCCAAGGTAATACTTAAAATGTGGCCTGTTGGTGGGTCCCGAGGACCGGAGTTGAGAACCACTGCCCTATAGGAAGCCACAAAGTATAGTATAGTGTTCCCCAAATATAGTATAGAGTTCCTCTATAGGAAGCCGCAAAGTATAGTATAGAGCAGGGATATGCAATTAGCGGACCTCCAGCTGCTGCAGAACTACAAGTTCCATGAGGCATGGCAAGACTCTGACAGCCACAAGCATGACACCCAGAGGCAGAGGCATGATGGGACTTGTAGTTTTGCAACATCCGGAGGTCCGCCAATTGTATATCCCTGGTATAGAGTTTCCCTATAGGAAGCAGCAAAGTATAGTATAGAGTTCCCCTACAAGAATCAGCAAAGTATGGTATAGGAATCCAATATAGGAAGCTGCCAATTATGATATAGGAATTCCCTATAGGGAGCCGCAAAGTGTAGAATAGGAATCCCCTATAGGAAGCGGCAAAGTATAGTATAGAGTTCCCCTATCAGAAACCGCAAAGTAGAGTATAGGATTCCCCTATAGGAACCACAAAATATAATATAGGATCTCCATATAGGAAGCCGTAAAGTATAGCATAGGGCTCCCCTATAGGAAGCCACAAAGTATAGTATAGGATTTCCCTATAGGAAGCTGAAATGTATAGTATAGTATTCCCCTATAGGAAACCACAAAGTATAGTATAGAGTTCCCCTATAGGAAGCCGCAAAGTATCATATACGGTTCCCCTATTAAAAGCCACATAGTATAGAGTTCCCCTATAAGTAGCCACAAAGTATAGTATAGCGTTGTCCTATAGGAAGCCGCAAAATATACTAGAGTTGGATATAGGAAGCTGCAAAGTATAGTATAGAGTTCCCCTATAGGAAGACGCAAAGTATAGTATAGAGTTCCCCGATAGAGAGCTGCAAAGTGTAGAAAAGCATTCCCCTATAGAAAGCCGCCAAGTATGATATAGGAATCCCACAAAGAAGAAGCCACAAAGTACTAGCGTTCCCCTATAGGGAGACTAAACGTATAGAATATAGTTCCCCTGTAGGAGGCCACAAATTATAGTATAGAGTTCCCCTATAGGAAACCACAAAGTATAGTATAGAGTTCCCCTATAGGTAGCCGCAAAGTATAGTATAGAGCAGGGATATGCAATTAGCGGACCTCCAGATGTTGCAGAACTACAAGTCCCATGAGGCATAGAAAGATTCTGACAGCCACAAGCATGACACCCAGAGGCATAGGCATGATGGGACTTGTAGTTGTGCAACAGCTGGAGGTCCGCTCATTGCATATTCCTGGTATAGAGTGACCCTATAGGAAGCCACAAAGTATAGTATAGAGTTTCCCTATAGGAAGCCGCAAAGTATAGTATAGAGTTCCCCTACAGGAAGCAGCAAAGTATGGTATAGGAATCCAATATAGGAAGCTGCCAATTATGATATAGGAATTCCCTATAGGGAGCCGCAAAGTGTAGAATAGGAATCCCCTATAGGAAGCGGCAAAGTATAGCATAGAGTTCCCCTATCAGAAACCGCAAAGTATAGTATAGGATTCCCCTATAGGAAGCCAAAAAATATAGTATAGAATCCCCATATAGGAAGACGCAAAGTATAGCATAGGATTTCCCTATAGAAAGCTGAAATGTATAGTATAGTATTCCCCTATAAGAAACCACAAAGTATAGTATAGAGTTCCCCTATAGGAAGCAGCAAAGTATCATATAGGGTTCCCCTATAAAAAGCCACATAGTAGAGTTCCCCTATAAGTAGCCACAAAGTATAGTATAGCGTTCTCCTATAGGAAGCCGCAAAATATATTATAGAGTGCCCCTATAGGAAGTTGCAAAGTATAGTATAGAGTTCCCCTCTAGGAAGACACAAAGTATAGTATAGAGTTCCCCGATAGGGAGCTGCAAAGTGTAGAAAAGGATTCCCCTATAGAAAGCCACCAAGTATGATATAGGAATCCCCTATAAGAAGCCACAAAGTACTAGCGTTCCCCTATAGGAAGCCTAAACGTATAGAATATAGTTCCCCTATAGGAGGCCGCTAAGTATAGTATAGTATTCCCCTATAGGAAACCAAAAAGTATAGTATAGAGTTCCCCTATAGAAAGTTGCAAAGAATAGTTTAGAGTGCCCCTATAGGAAGCCACCAAATATGGTATAGAGTTCCTCTATAGGAATCAGCAAAGTATAGTATAGAGTTCCCCTACAGGAAGCAGCAAAGTATGGTATAGGAATCCAATATAGAAAGCTGCCAATTATGTTATAGGAATTCCCTATAGGAAGCGGCAAAGTATAGTATAGAGTTCCCCTATCAGAAACCGCAAAGTAGAATATAGGATTCCCCTATAGGAAGCCACAAGATATAGTATAGGATCCCCATATAGGAAGCCGCAAAATATAGCATAGGGCTCCCCTATAGGAAGCCACAAAGTATAGTATAGGATTTCCCTATAGGAAGCTGAAATGTATAGTATAGTATTCCCCTATAGGAAACCAAAAAGTATAGTATAGAGTTCCCCTATAGGAAGCTGCAAAGTATTGTATAGTGTTCTTCTATAGGAAGCTGCAAAATATATTATAGAGTGCCCCTATAGGAAGTGGCAAAGTATAGTATAGAGTTCCCCTATAGGAAGACGCAAAGTATAGTATAGAGTTTGCCTATAGGAAGACGCAAAGTAGAGTATAGAGTGCCCCTATAGCAGGGAAGTACAATTAGTGGACCTCCAGCTGTTGTAGAAGTCCCATGATGCATAGCAAGACTCTGACAGCCACAAGCATAACACCCAGAGGCAGAAGCATGATGCGACTTGTAGTTTTGCAACAGCTGGAGGTCCACTAATTACATATCCCTGCCCTATAGGAAGCCACAAAATATAGTATAGAGTTCCCCTATAGGAAGCCACAAAGTATAGAGTTCCCCTATAGGAAGCCACAAAGTATAGTATAGAGTTCACCTACAGCAGTGGTTCTCAACTCCGATCCTCGGGCCCCCCCCCAACAGGCCAGGTTTGCAGGATAACTGAAATACATCACAGGTGATAGAATTTTACTGCTCAGTGATTGCAGTATTCTAGTCTGCATCTCCCCAAGGTAATACTTAAAATCTGGCCTGTTGGGGGGGCCCGAGGACCGGAGTTGAGAACCACTGACCTACAGAAAGATAAAAAAACCTCTGCTTTTAGAATCACTTGCTTCCTTCTCTTGCCCAGGACTACATGTCCCATGAGGCATTGCTCCTCACACATTCAAGTTCTCAGGCATTTACTGACATGTATGGACTGTGTACAGAGCTGTATTTTCTGATATGTAAAGAAATAATGCATCTTCTATGGAGGACAATTAATCAACTGACCAACTAATTGATTATGAAAATAGTTCACAACTATTTTCAGAATCAATTATTTGTTTCAGCCCTACATCTCTGAATCTCCTACCAGTTCATTTCTTTATTCGTGGACCTTAGTAAGAGAGTGAGGAAACAATGAGAACTGTCTTTTATAGGAGTGACAGTGCTGAGGGGATTAAAGGACGAGTGTCCCCACCCCCTCTATTACTCATTGCCATCTTCCCAACATAAGAAGTCCTGCACTTCCTTATTTAGTCCATGATTTAGTCATGAATAACAGCAGGGCTGAGCCCCACCAGAGGCCAGAGAGTGAGGATGGGGGAGAACAACCAAGATGAAGACTAGACTGATCCTGAAGACCATCACCATTGGGTTATTGACTCCTCCCTCATTATCACTTTCTGTTTAAGGTTCCAAAATTTGAGGATGTTCGCCAATTATTATCAGTATGTAAAAGTCTGTGCTCCAATCAAATCATCAGATATAAAATGTCCAGCTGGAAAAAACTAGGTTTAACAAAAGAGAATACATATTATGTTTATATATAGCAGTGGGTAGAGGGGAGAGAGCAGAAGTCAGGGCTATGTAATATACAACATATTGTATAATATACAATAGATAGGACTATATAGTATCAGAATGATGTATAGTGCCTTGCGAAAGTATTCGGCCCCCTTGAACTTTGCAACCTTTTGCCACATTTCAGGCTTCAAACATAAAGATATAAAACTGTCTGGACTTTGACTTGGCCATTCTAACACCTGGATATGTTTATTTGTGAACCATTCCATTGTAGATTTTGCTTAATGTTTTGGATCATTGTCTTGTTGGAAGACAAATCTCCGTCCCAGTCTCAGGTCTTTTGCAGACTCCATCAGGTTTCCTTCCAGAATGGTCCTGTATTTGGCTCAATCCATCTTCCCTGTCCCTGCTGAAGAAAAGCAGGCCCAAACCATGATGCTACCACCACCATGTATGACAGTGGGGATGGTGTGTTCAGGGTGATGAGCTGTGTTGCTTTTACACCAAACATAACGTTTTGCATTGTTGCCAAAAAGTTTGATTTTGGTTTCATCTGACCAGAGCACCTTCTTCCACATGTTTGGTGTGTCTCCCAGGTGGCTTGTGGCAAACTTTAAACGACACTTTTTATGGATATCTTTAAGAAATGTCTTTCTTCTTGCCACTCTTCCATAAAGGTCAGATTTGTGCAGTATACGACTGATTGTTGTCCTATGGACAGAGTCTCCCACCTCAGCTGTAGATCTCTGCAGTTCATCCAGAGTGATCA
>BLSH010165846.1:51754-66831 GCA_018402905.1 Glandirana rugosa
GAAATATGAGTTACAACATGTAATGTATGAGGACTGGGGACCTGATATATTAGATACAAGATATAATGTATGAGGACTGGGGACGTGATATATGAGATACAACATGTAATGTATGAGGACTGGGGACGTGATATATGAGATACAACATGTAATTTCACGGAACGCTTTCATAAGCCGGGGGAACTTGAAACGCTGGAAAACGGTGTTAAGTCCGAAGTTTGAATTTCTATATTTTGACATTAAAAACACTTCTTAGTTGTTGTTCACCCTGTGTTAGTACTTCACCTTGCTTTAAATAACCTATAAAGTTTGAAAAAATTGTTTATTTTTTTGACTTTTTAACCCGCACGTTTTAATAAGTCGGGGAAATGAAAGTCACGTCGTTTGAGAAAGGTCTTCAAGTCACTCCTAGAGACTTACTAGGTTACAACTGGAGTTACTGATTACTACTATTTATCTTAGGTGGACACACATTAGTTCAGAGGCATATTTACGGGGACGTGACACTATCAGAGTCTCCATTTTTTATTTGTTAAAAAAGTTTGAAATATCCAATAAATTTCGTTCCACTTCATGATTGTGTCCCACTTGTTGTTGATTCTTCACAAAAATTACAGTTTTATATCTTTAAGTTTGAAGCCTGAATTGTGGCAAAAGGTCGCAAAGTTCAAGGGGGCCGAATACTTTCGCAAGGCACTTTAATGTACAACATAGAGTATATAGTGCAGGGGTCAGGAGTATGTAATGTACAACATAGAGTATATAGTGCAGGGGTCAGGAGTATGTAATATAGAACATAGATTATATAGTCCAGGGGTCAGGAGTATGTAATGTACAACATTGAGTATAAAGTGCAGGGGCCAGGAGTATGTAATGTACAACACAGAGTATATAGTGCAGGGGTCAGGAGTATGTAATGTACAACATTGAGTATATAGTGCAGGGGCCAGGAGTATGTAATGTACAACACAGAGTATATAGTGCAGGGGTCAGGAGTATGTAATGTACAACATAGAGTATATAGTGCAGGGGTCAGGAGTAAGTAATGTGCAACATAGCGTATATAGTGCAGGGGTCAGGAGTATGTAATGTACAACATAGAGCAGGGGTAGGCAACCTTTAAGAAGTGGAGATCTACCTTAACATGGAGGAGATCAAAGATCAACGGGGTGCGCCTTTTTCATTAATTTATAGAAAAAACTTACTAGCATGTCCCCAATAATATGTGAAGACCTAGAATTCTTTCCAGGGCCATGAACCAAAGTACCGTGACCACAGTGTGTGTACACCCCTGGGCACTGCCTCTGCAGCTTAAGGGGGAGTAGTTGAGAGGTGGTAAAACTGCGGTTCAACTGAGGGGTTTTACTGCCTCACACCAACCAGTAGAGTGATCAAGCCCTAAAGCACAGACCACTTTACAAAGTACCACCAAAATAACCCCCTCTGCTCAATGCAATTCGCTCCTTACCCATATTCCTCACAATAGAGATCTCCCCCAACTTCCATTGTTCTCCCTTACAGTCTACTTCCTCAGCACAGACTCCCTGTCCAGCACAGACCAACCAGCTTTCCAACACAGAACCCCCCCAATAGCACAGCCCTCCCCCCACACATTCTACAGACCCCTCTTCGCAGTTCAGGTGCCTCAATACAGAAAAAAAATCCTCATCCCTTCCCTCCCACCTTCCTGCAAAGGTGTAAGAACATAACACACCCAGCTCAGAGTAAAGTCCGAAGTAGTGTAGGAGACTTGCTCTGGCACTCAGCTACCCCTCTCACTGAAGCTGCACAGCAGGTGTGTACTCAGTGGGGCTGCTGCGGCACCCTCACAGTTTTTTCTTCGTGTTACACACTGCTAAAGAAACTTTGGCAGCCGCAGCATCCACACTGAGCCCACACCTGCTCTGCAGCTTCAGTAAGAGGGGTAGCTGAGTGCCAGAGCAAGTCTCCTACACTGCTCCACAGCCCACCTCTCTCCTCACCTACTCTGCCTGCCAAGTTCTCTTTTTCCTGATCCGACAGCAGCCCCAGTGAGCCCACACCTGCTGCTTTAGTAGCTCAGTGCCTGAGAAAGTCTCTTCCACCGCTCCGCCCGCCCGGCTCTCTCCTCCACTGCTCCGCCAGCCTGGCTCTCTACTTTACCGCTGGTCTGCCCGACTCTCTCCTTCACCGCTCCAACCGCCAGGCTCTCTACTCCACCGGTCCGCCCGCCCGGCTCTTAGCTTCAGCGCTCTGCCCGCTGGGCTCTCTCCTCCACAGCTCCGTCCGTCCGGCTCTCCCCTCCACTGCTTCACACGCCCAGATCTCCTTCTAAACCCTGGACTTCTCACCCTGGCCTGCCCAGTATGCCACTGGAGAGGAGCAGTTTAGCCTGGCGCCGGCAATGTGATGCGATCTACCCGTCACCTGTCCGCGATCGGCGGGTAGATCGCGATCGACGGGTTGCCGACCCTGGACATAGAGTATATAGTCCAGGGGTCAGGAGTATGTAATGTACAACAAAGAGTATATAGTCCAGGGGTCAGGAGTATGTAATGTACAACATTGCGTATTTAATGCAGGGGTCAGGAGTATGGAATGTACAATATACATTTTATAGTGAAATGGTCAGGACCTATAATATTGATATTAAAAAATCAGTGGAAGCTTAAATGTTTACATGAGACAAGTTGCAGAGGTCGCACACCGCTGCCTCCCATCTCCTGAGACTGCACTCAGTGACTTGGGTCTGAGACTATACAGACATACCCCTCCACCCGGTACAGCCAGCAGACAACAGAGCAAGTAACCCTGGGAGAACTGATCTGTAAGAGATCTTAATAGAGCCAGGCATAGTGCAAAAAACGCAAAGCATATGCCTCAGGTGCCTAGGTCTAGTAACGTCTATAGTGAAAATCAACATTTTGCTTCCAGCTGAGCCCCAGAAACTCCATAAATTCAGTCTAGATACATAAATTGTGTCTGCAGCAGAGAAGGAAGATTATTCAATAGAAATACAGAACGGGGAACACAGCTCAGGAAAGGGTATTACAGGCTAATATCATCCAGTCCTTGCCCTAATCAGTGAGCAGTATGGGTGGAAGAATGTATTTAGTGTTAATGACCCACCTGTGCTGATCTCTGTATAATCTCCTATAAATGTCCCCGTTATTCCATCCTCCTCCATAGACTGCTGATCATCCCTCACATACCTCTCTTCTTCTTCTGCTTTAACCTCAAATTCTATATCGATTGGATCTCCACTCTAAATCAAGAAAATGAGAGGAAATATCATGTAAACTATAAGTATACATAAAAATTTCACACATCATCCAAAAACCCACACCAAAAAGGCATCACCTTGTTCTACAATCTACTCCAACAAAAACAAATGTTCTACAAGTCTCACCTATTTTTACAATGGGAAAAGGACCTAGACCAATCTTTTACTGAAGTACAATGGTTAAATGCATTAAGACTACCTCAGAAAGTCACTCGCTGCTCTACACTACGAGAACTCTCCACAAAAATCACGCTAAGATGGTACTTAACCCCGGACAAACTATCTCACTTCACTCCGCAGCTCTCAAACAAATGTTGGAGAAACTGTGGAGAGAAGGGTGACATCCTACACATACTATGGAGTTGCCCAGAAATTCAAAAATTCTGGCAAGATATCTTCCTTACCATTTCTAACATTACTCAAGTAAATACTCCACCAAACCCTAGCCTTGCTCTCTTATCCCTAGGCACTGAAAATCTTCCCAAATTTTCACAATATACAATCACCCACATACTACTGGCAGCCAGACTTACCCTAACCAAAAACTGGAAAAACCCCCTACCTCCCACCACAACAGAAGTATTTACCTTAACAGATACACATTACTCCTACGAATCGATGACGGCTATATCCGTAGAACAGTCACAGAAAATATTCAAACAATGGTCACCCTGGCGAATATGGTATTACGACTCCAATCCAAATTAAGACAAGTAAGAAAAGAGGTTTCAACCAATATCATTAATCTCTGTTAGTGGACATTCTTTATGTCATTATGAAAACGAATACAATGTCCACCACCTGACATTTGTAACAACTCAAACCCAATTTACAAGGTGTAAGCGTAAGAACGGCCTTCCTCACCCCTCCAGCCACAGTATGATCACACTAGGGGTGGCGGGAGAAGTGAGGAGGAACCAACTCAGATATAACCAACTCTGATACTGCCTTTGCAATGTATATATCTCACTGGTGAATGTATCATGCTTATTGAGCTAATGTACTTATCTTTCCTAGGAGACCTTGAATCTCCACCCTTAATCTGTATAAGTCTAAGTCTATTATTTCTACAACTGATATAACTTGTTAAGGTTGTACAAATTTCAATAAAAATTATTGAAGAAAAAAAAAAAAATTCACACATCATCTCTACAAGTTTAGTCATGTTCTAGATGCTCCGTTCCACCAACTTTGTAATGGTGAGGGATGGAGTGATCTTCCTGTGTGCAATCCTGGGAATACAGAGGATGGGGACATCTCTCTGGTGGGTTTCTGTAGCTGGATGACTCCACCATGGTGTCCTGGTACAGAGCTTTGTGTCCTTTTAGAGACTCTGACTCCTCAATCAGCCCATCCTCATCATCCTCCTCTTTTATCTCTTCTTTAACCTCAGCTTTACAATCTCTCAGGCTTCCACTCTGAATATATAATAAAAATGACATCAATTGTAACAATGCAAATAATGTACAGATCGTAATGATACTATCAATGATTGTTCTTCATCCACCTGATGATGGTGAGGGATGGTGTGACCTTTCTGTGTGGAATCCCGGGAATACAGAGGATGGGGACATCTCCCTGGTGGGTTCCCATTACTGGATCCATCTGTAGGAAACACACACACTGAATACATTGTTTCTATGTGTTTATCAGATGATGGGGGATCTAGGTGGATCCTCCGTACTGCTCTCTCCTTTACAATAAAGTCTCCTCTTACCCAGTGATGTGAGGGGTGGCTGACTGTCCATCATGGCGTCCTTGTAGAGATCCTTGTGTCCTTCTAAATACTCCCACTCCTCCATGGAGAAATAGACAGTGACATCCTGGCACCTTATAGGAACCTGACACACACAATGATACAGTCACCATCCAGATACATCCCTTGTCTGTTACTGGATAATGTCCCAGAATTCCCAGCACCGCTCACCTCTCCTGTCAGCAGCTCCATCATCTTCTTAGTGACTTCTAGAATCTTCTGTGTGTTGTGTCTCTCAGGTTTTAGGTCACATGGAGGCACTGTGATGGTCATATGATCACCTGACTTCAGAAGACGAAATCTCTGTATTGGGGAGCCAATAGGAATATTATGTTAGAATCCCAGAATTCTCCTCACCTTCCGGTCAGCTCTGTGTTTTATTAATAGAGATAAGTGATGTCATGTCTAATAATAAAAAATCAATCCGCGCAAAAATCTTGATGGTATAAGGTTCAAGCAATGATAATAATAATGATCCTATAGCAGCTGTACACAGAGTTATACATCAAACCATGAACAATAAATAAACATATCAGTGCAGCGCTAAAAACAGTCCAAAGGAATTTCAGAAAGATGATCAGAGAAAGTCCCACTTCCGTGCCCAGAATGTGTCAGAATTTGAGTGTCACACCACACCATAAGCACACCGCTCTTACCAGAGAACGTGTGACCCCCTAGTAAGAGCGGTCAGACACGTTTTATTTAACATGAATCCAGCAGGAATGTTAGAGGATGTCTGCTTCTCCCCACACAGTAACTTGAAGACTCCGACTGTCACCACAGCACATCCAAACGCTGATCAAAAGTACATAGATGGGCAGGCCACTCCAGCCATGTCATATAAAGAAACAAGAGCCCACAATAGCGTAATACTTTTTAAAATGCTAGCTTTAATAATTACAAAGGTGCACTCACATAGTTTCCTTCATAAAAGGGCGTGATCGGCATTCGCCAGTAAGAAAGATGGCCGCAGTAGGCCCGCACATGCGCAGTTGTATAGTTGCGTGGTCAGCGTGTTGACGTAGCTCCGACCGGTTTCGTCAGATATGACGTCATCAGGGATACGCCCCCACGCTCAGTTTTAATGTCATAACTCCTCCCTGTAACTGAAGAGCTGAAGGTCTCCACTTTTCTCCCACTTAGGCTACCTTCAGCTCTTCAGCTACAGGGAGGAGTTATGACATTAAAACTTGTATTACCTGTAATTTAAACAGTATTATGCTATTGTGGGCTCTTGTTTCTTTATATAACACGGCTGGAGTGGCCTGCCCATCTATGTACTTTTGATCAGCGTTTGGATGTGCTGTGGTGACAGTCGAAGTCTTCAAGTTACTGTGTGGGGAGAAGCAGACATCCTCTAACATTCCTGCTGGATTCATGTTAAATAAAATGTGTCTGACCGCTCTAACTAGGGGGTCACACGTTCTCTGGTAAGAGCGGTGTGCTTATGGTGTGGTGTGACACTCAAATTCTGACACATTCTGGGCACGGAAGTGGGACTTTCTCTGATCATCTTTCTGAAATTCCTTTGGACTGTTTTTAGCGCTGCACTGATATGTTTATTTAAGTGATGTCATGTGACCTCCCAGAATTCTTCTCCCCTCTCCAGTCAGGTCTGTGTTTTATTAATAGAGATAAGAGTGATGTCATGTGACCTCCCAGAATCCTCCTCACCTCTCTGGTCAGGTCTGTGTTTTATTAATAGAGATAAGAGTGATGTCATGTGACCTCCCAGAATCCTCCTCACCTCTCTGGTCAGGTCTGTGTTTTAGTAATAGATATAAGAGTGATGTCATGTGACCTCTCAGAATCCTCCTTGCCTCTTCGGTCAGGTCTGTGTTTTTTTAATGGAGATAAGAGTGATGTCATGTGACCTCCCAGAATCCTCCTCACCTCTCCAGTCAGCAGGTAGATGATCTCCAGGGTGAGGTTTATTATCTTCTTAGTCATGTAACTCCGGTCCTCCTCCATCCTCATTGGTGCCATCATTTGATCTATACAGGTCTCCTTGTAGACTTATACCTTTTGGAAATAAAATTAAGAATTATTTGGATGGTATTGGACACACAATAATAGGATGTGGATGTGAGGGGTGGTAATAGGGGGGTTGCTGTACATTTAACTCCTCAATACCGGACACTTTTATCCCCTTCCTGCCCAGGCCAATTTTCAGATTTCAGCGCTCTCACACCTTGCATGACAATTACTTATTCATGCAACACTCTACCCAAATGAAATGTATTTTTTATCAGACAGATAAAAAGATTTCTTTTGGTGTTATTTAATCCCTCTAGGTTTTTAGTTTTCTGCTATATAAATTAAAAAATACATAAATTAAAAAAAAAAAAACATTTTCTGTTATAAAATTTTGCAAATAATTGTCTTAATAAATTTAAGCGTAACTGTATTCTGCTACATATCTTTGGTAAAAATAACCCAAATCAATGTATATTATTCAGTCTGTAGTAAAGTTATAAAGTCCACAAACTATGGGATAGATCTTAAAATTGATCAATCCTGATGTACTGACTATCTAATGAGTCCCTAAAATGCCAGAACAGTACAAATATTCCACAAAATGGCCCCCTTTTTTTGGAAATGAGACAGTCCAAAGTTTTTATTAAATGGTAAGATGAGGTTTTTTAAACTGTAAAGCAGTAATTTTTTTTGTCACCATTTCTTTTTGTTATAAATGAGGAATTTTTTTTTTTTTCCAAAAATTGTGAGGATGTTATTATTTCTCACACACAGCATAGGCATACTTAGAATTACACACACATTCTGCTATGCCTCCTAAATATGGGGGTACCACATATGAGACTTTTTACAGTCTAGATGCATAGAGGGACCCAAAATCCAAGGAGCACCTTTGGTCTTTCAAGGAGCATAAATTGTACATCTAATTTCCTGACTACCTATCACACTTTTTGAGTCCCTGGAGCACCAGGACAGTGGAAACAGCAACAAAATGACCTAATTTTGGAAAGTAAACACTCCCAGATATTTTCTGAAAGGCATGGTGAGTTTTTTCAAAATGTCATTATTGGCCACAAGGTTTTTGAAAATGCAGGAAAGAAAATGAAAATGTATTTTTTCTTACATGAAGTTGTTAAATAATAAGATATTTCTAACACACAGCATGGATATACCTAGACTTACACCACAAAACACATTCTGATACCTTTTATGAGTATGGTGATACCACATGTGTGAGACGTTTTCACAGCCCACCAACACAAATCCAAGGAGCACCTTCGGGAGTTCTAGGTGCATAAATTACACATCTCATTTCCTGACTACTGATCACATTTTTGAAAGCCCTTGAGCACTAGGACACTAGAAACACCCATATTTCGGAAAGTAAACACCCCAAGGTATTCTTTAAGAGGCATGCTCAGTCTTTTGAAGACTTTGTTTAATTGTCCCAAGTTTTTGAAAAATACGAAAAAAAAATTATTATTTTTTTACACAAAGATGTCAGTTGAATAAGATATTTGTCACACACAGCATGGACATACTTAGAATTGCACCTCAAAACACTTTCTACTACTCCTACTGAGT
Source organism: Glandirana rugosa (assembly GCA_018402905.1). Taxonomy (NCBI): domain Eukaryota; kingdom Metazoa; phylum Chordata; class Amphibia; order Anura; family Ranidae; genus Glandirana; species Glandirana rugosa. Next base: position 60,334 of record BLSH010165846.1, read on the forward strand.
ATAATGATACTGCGTGTGTGAGATTACATAGCGGAAATTGGGCCCAGTTCATTAAGCTGCATCTACAGCTTAAAGAACTGCAGTAAAATACCGTTTAGCATTTTTCAATGTATTATGCAATTCACTAAAAAATGCTAATAAAATACAGCATGAGCTATTTTTATCAAGTAATGCAGTATTTTAGTAGTTAAACCTTGCGGTAATTTTATCTGGTTAAAGCCAGCGTCCTTAACAATCAGTAACTGTCATAGTTGTTAAAGCGTAGTTCGACTTGTTTTTTCGTTTATTAAAAGTCAGCAGCTACAAAAAGTGTAGCTGCTGACTTTTAATAAACAGTAACTTACCTGTCTCCCGGTCCAGCGATGGCTGCGCCCGAAGCCTCGCTCGTCTCCCCCTCCTCCCTGCGGCGCCGTCATTGTAAGTGTGGGCACCGGCCATTGCTTTACGGCTGGGCACGCACTGCGCATGCGCGAGTTGCGCTGCGTGTTCCTACTGGCCAGGCAATCTTCTGGGACGTGTCCCAGAAGATTTTCAGAAGGGAGGGGCCACCTAGGGGGAGAGGAGGAGCCGCCTAGGCGGCCCAGAAACAGAAGGCAGAAGAGGGACAGGAAGTCCCTTTGAAACATGCGCACACACTCCCCCCAAAAAAAAATTACATGCATGTAAGGGGGCAAGGAGTGCTTAAAGCAGAAGTTCCATTTTTGGGGGGAACTCCGCTTTAAGGATTGGGCAGCTGCCATGTCCTTAACAACCATGAGTCATCTGCTGTCAGTGGGATTCCTCGCTGACAGAAAATGTAAACAAAAGAAGTGCCAGCATTTAAAAAAAAAAAGCATGCGGTCCCCAATCCATACTAGGCCACCATTGACTGGTTGATGACATTATATTATAAGGAGCGGGGTCACACAATGACTTAATTGGGTGGTACCACCCCTTACTTTATTTAGTGGTAGGAGGCTGCAGAGCTGTCATTCGCTAGGAGCCAAGCGTCAATGTGAGTCAGGTTTTTTTTGTTTGGGTCGACAGCTGGCATTCATCATGTTGGAGCTACTTCTGGGGACAGTTATTTATTTTTAGGGGGTTGAATAAAGGAATTGTGAAGACTGGCTGTGTGTTTTTTACTGACATTTACCACCTTTTTGGTGAATAAGTAAGAACAATGTACCCCCACATTCATTCACATGGAGTATGGGATCTCAGGGCCCCCTTGTTGAAGGAGGATTCCAGATTCCGATAAGCTTACCACTCGCAGAACCCCACAACCACTGAGCTGGGGTTGTGGGTAAGAGACCCTCATCAACATGGAGACAAAGTGCCTAGGGGGAGCCCCCCTGCCCTAAAGCACCCCACATGTTGATTGCATGTGGTCTGGTATCGTTCAGGAGGGGGCGCACTAACTTGTCTCCCTCTTTGGTATGGATTTTGCTGGGGACCCCACGCTATTTTTTAAAAAAATTTGGTGTGGAGTTACCCTTAAACTGCATAACAGACAAAGGGTCTGGTATGGATTGGGGGGGACCCCATGTTTTTATTTTTCTTAATCTTTAAATGCAGTCAATTCATTACATTCAGCACATGACTCATGATTGATAAGGACACAGCGGCCGTCTGCTCCTTAACAACCATGTTGTTTAGTGAATGTTAAGGATGTCAGCGCCTACTGGCTCCTTAACATTCAGTTAAAATCAAACACATTCTTTAAATAGTGCATTTATTTATTTTCTCCTGTGGATTGACCATATGCTGCATTTACCAAACGTTTTTGCTTTTTGAGGTAAATACCGCATAAAGGGACAGTAAACTGACATTTTCATCATCGCATGCAGCATTTGGGAAATGTGTCAGATCACCTAAATATCGCATGCGATCTGCTTTAGTGAATGGAGCCCATTGTATCTTGTGTATCACACAAATCAACCAATTGTGTAAAAGCCAATGTAGTGTAATAGTCACCTCTGTATGAGCGATCATGGAATATAGCTTATTGTAGTCACCTATAGCAGTCCCATTTCCTATAAATCAAGGAAGCCTAGCTTACTGGTACATGGCTGCCTCCATGAATGCAACATTCACTAGCGTGGTGTCTTGTAGGGATGTGCAGATGGGTAAGTTCAGGATGCAGGCAGAGACACGGTCAGCAAACAGGCAAAGGACCAGTCCAAGCAGCAGGCAGAAACATGGTCAATAAACAGGCCAGGTGGCAATAAGCGTCAACAGTGCACTGGTGTGGCGGTGATCAGGGACACAGTAACTGGTGTGGTGGTAAACAGGGACACAATAACTGGTGTGGAGGTGATCGGGGACACAATAACTAGTGTGGAGGTGATCAAGGACACAATAAATAGTGTGGAGGTGATCAGGGACACAGTAACTGGTGTGGCGGTGATCAGGGACACAATAACTGGTGTGGAGGTGATCAGGGACACAATAACTGGTGTGATGGTAATCAGAGACACAGTAACTGGTGTGGAGGTGATTGGAGACACAATAACTGGTGTGATGGTGGTCAGGGACACAATAACTGATGTGGAGGTGATTATGAACACAATAATTGGAGTGGAGGTGATCAGGGGCACAATAACTGGTGTGACAGTGATCAGGGACACAATAACTGCTGTGATGGTGATCAAGGACACAATAACTGATGTGGAGGTGATTATGGACGCAATAACTGGAGTGGAGGTGATCAGGGACACAATAACTGGTGTGAGAGTGATCAGGGACACAATAACTGGTGTGGCGATGATCGGGGATACAATAACTGGTGTGGATGTGATCAGGAACACAATACTGGTGTGGTGGTGATCAAGGACACAATAACTGGTGTGGCGGTGATCGGGGACACAATAACTGTTGTGGATGTGATCAGGAACACAACACTGATGTGGTGGTGATCAGGGACACAATAACTGTTGTGGCGGTGATCGGCTACACAATAACTGGTGTGACGGTAATCAGAGACACAGTAACTGATGTGGAGGTGATTGGAGACACAATAACTGGTGTGATGGTGGTCAGGGACACAATAACTGATGTGGAGGTGATTATGAACACAATAATTGGAGTGGAGGTGATCAGGGGCACAATAACTGGTGTGACAGTGATCAGGGACACAATAACTGCTGTGATGGTGATCAAGGACACAATAACTGATGTGGAGGTGATTATGGACGCAATAACTGGAGTGGAGGTGATCAGGGACACAATAACTGGTGTGAGAGTGATCAGGGACACAATAACTGGTGTGGCGATGATCGGGGATACAATAACTGGTGTGGATGTGATCAGGAACACAATACTGGTGTGGTGGTGATCAAGGACACAATAACTGGTGTGGCGGTGATCGGGGACACAATAACTGTTGTGGATGTGATCAGGAACACAACACTGATGTGGTGGTGATCAGGGACACAATAACTGGTGTGGCGGTGATCGGCTACACAATAACTGGTGTGACGGTAATCAGAGACACAGTAACTGATGTGGAGGTGATTATGGACACAATAACTGGAGTGGCAGTGATCAGGGATACAATAACTGGTGTGGAGGTGATCAGGGATACAATAACTGGTGTGACGGTGATCAGGGACACAATAACTGGTGGGGAGGTGATCAGGGACACAATAACTGGTGTGGAGGTGATCGGGGACACAATAACTGGTGTGGTGGTGATCAGGGATAAAATAACTGGTATAGAGGTGATCAGGGACACAATAACTGGTGTGGCGGTGAGCAGGGACACAATAACTGGTGTGGCAGTGATCAGGGACACAATAACTGGTGTGGCAGTGATCAGGGACACAGTAACTGGTGTGGCAGTGATCAGGGACACAGTAACTGGTGTGGCGGTGATCAGGGACACAGTAACTGGTGTGACAGTGATCAGGGACACAATAACTGGTGTGGAGGTGATCGGAGACACAATAACTGGTGTGGCGATGATCGGGGACACAATAACTGGTGTGGCGGTGATCGGGGACACAATAACTGGTTTGGAGGTGATCAGGGACACAGTAACTGGTGTGGAGGTGATCAGGGACACAATAACTGGTGTGGCGATAATCGAGTGGGCACAATAACTGGTGTGACGGTGATTAGGGACACAATAACTGGTGTGGAGATGATCGGAGACACAATAACTGGTGTGACGATGATCGGGGACACAATAACTGGTGTGGCGGTGATCGGGGACACAATAACTGGTGTGGCGGTGATCTGGGACACAATAACTGGTGTGGATGTGATCAGGAACACAACACTTATGTGGTGGTGATCAGGGACACAATAACTGGTGTGGCAGTGATCGGCTACACAATAACTGGTGTGATGGTAATCAGAGACACAGTAACTGGTGTGGAGGTGATTGGAGACACAATAACTGGTGTGATGGTGGTCAGGGACACAATAACTGATGTGGAGGTGATTATGGACACAATAACTGGAGTGGAGGTGATCAGGGGCACAATAACTGGTGTGACAGTGATCAGGGACACAATAACTGCTGTGATGGTGATCAAGGACACAATAACTGATGTGGAGGTGATTATGGACGCAATAACTGGAGTGGAGGTGATCAGGGACACAATAACTGGTGTGACAGTGATCAGGGACACAATAACTGGTGTGGCGATGATCGGGGATACAATAACTGGTGTGGAGGTGATCGGGGACACAATAACTGGTGTGGATGTGATCAGGAACACAATACTGGTGTGGTGGTGATCAAGGACACAATAACTGGTGTGGCGGTGATCGGGGACACAATAACTGTTGTGGATGTGATCAGGAACACAACACTGATGTGGTGGTGATCAGGGACACAATAACTGGTGTGGCGGTGATCGGCTACACAATAACTGGTGTGGCGGTGATCGGCTACACAATAACTGGTGTGATGGTAATCAGAGACACAGTAACTGGTGTGGAGGTGATTGGAGACACAATAACTGGTGTGGCAGTGATCAGGGATACAATAACTGGTGTGGAGGTGATTATGGACACAATAACTGGTGTGGAGGTGATCAGGGACACAATAACTGATGTGGAGGTGATTATGGACACAATAACTGGTGTGGAGGTGATCAGGGACACAATAACTGGTGTGGAGGTGATCAGGGACACAATAACTGGTGTGGAGGTGATCGGGGACACAATAGCTGGTGTGGAGGTGATTAGGGACACAATAACTGGTGTGGAGGTGATCAGGGACACAATAACTGGTGTGGAGGTGATCAGGGACACAATAACTGGTGTGGAGGTGATCAGGGACACAATAACTGGTGTGGAGGTGATCAGGGATACAATAACTTGTTGCCAGAAGTGCTAATCCACTGCCGGGGTCTCGGACACAAATACACCAGTGGATTTCGTGATATCTATTTGATAAAAATGCCCCCCCCTCCCCCCGGGTCACCATCTCCTCCCCCACGATCAAGTCCCTCTCAGACTCCTATTGTGAGACTCATCATAGTGTCTCTGGAGGGGGCGCTGATCATTCCCATATAAAATCTTACAGAAATCTTCCCCAATCCCAACCTTTAATTATCATTTCATTCCCCCCACATACAATGTCTGGAACCGCCATTTACTGACATCAATAACTCCCCTCGTGGTACCGACCATAAATTCCCTCATTGTAATATACGGGGTTATTCTACATTTCCACACTATATATGTGTGTATCATCATCTGCTGGAGATAAAAGACATCACAGTGACTATGGAGGAAGAGGACGGACATGACGGGGGGGTTACTGGGTGTAAATAGAAAATAAGATCTTATTACCTCCTATGCTGCCACTTCCAGTAATGTCTCCTCTCTACTTCCTATGGGATGTCCTTTGTGTAGCTGACATCACTTCCTGTCTCTATTCCATAGAGACTTCCTGTCTGGGTAGAAGTGAGATCACCACCTTGTGGAGCTCAGAGGAACTGCAGTCCTGAGAAAGGTCTGGTAGTGTGAACACGGCCTTGTGCTGTGTGTGGATGTACTGTATATCATCTCCACTCCCACCAAGGGGGATAGAAATATATTACTGCTCGGGGGGAGACATTTTGGCACCTTTGATTTTACAGTAAAATTGATCTTATGGTGTTTATCAATAAATTGAGTAAACTGAATCATGTGCAAATTCATATACAACATGATATGTAAACATACAATATTTTGTACTCAATATAGTGTTCTCTGCAAGTCCACTGCTTCCACTTTGCACCTACCTTAATAAACTGATTTTGCTCAAAAAAATTCAACACATCAATTAAAAGCACCACTAAGGGGGCGCCCTCACCATCACGTGTGTAAGAGGTGGAAGAAGGCCCTGGCTACACTACAGCTGGCGCCAGGGCTGCTGTTAGAAATCATGGGGCCCGGTACAGCCTGCCTGACAGGGCCCCCCCACCAAAGAAAAATCAAAACAATATTTTCACTAACAATAAACATTATTAGCGGACACAAACACAACAAAACTACGGGGGGGGGGGCATGTGCAGGAGGGCA
>BLSH010165846.1:66841-77885 GCA_018402905.1 Glandirana rugosa
ATGAGATGTCACAGTCACTCGATCTATCCCACCCCGGGATAGAGTGTTAACTCCTTCACAAATAATTGAAAATTAAAATATTAAAAATGTTATCCACAAATTACTGAGAATTGTGAGATAGGGCCCCACCCTATCTAGCTCACTGACACTGTAGAGTATGGTGTCAGTGAGCTAAATAGAGAAAAGCTACAACAGATGCTATATTGGCTGTTAGATTATAATTTCAATAAACAAAATAAAAATAATGAAAAGTAAAAGAAAATAATAAACAATAGACAGAAATAATGCAATAAATGTGGAGTGATCTTACCAATGTGGGCAAAGAGAGCAATAGAACCCTAGTTGAAGTTTAACGTTTCCTTACAAAAACAGTTTGGGTATGAATTGAGCGTTTAGTCTTTCTGAAAAGAAGAAGCTGAAACCATTTTATCCGACTCTTTTAAGTCATTCCACACTGTACATATTTACATTTTTCAGACAGCTTAATGTTAAAATGGATTCTTGGTTGATGTGAATGTTTGAAATAAAAAGCGCACAATAGAATCCATAGTGGAATCAAATCACCGTGACTGCTTAGCGTAGCAAAATGTACAATCTATGCTTACATTCATTTAAAGAGTTTTGGAATTTGTGTGGAACATTATGTACGAAAACAAAACAATTTGGACACAGCTAAACAACTGTTCTCTATTCACATGCCTTGGCTGGATTTCTTCTTAAAGGAAAGTTAGAATAGTTTTGGGTATATTTAAGTTTCAAGTGTTAACTTTTCATTTTTTTAAACTGATCTTTTTTATAATTAATATATGCTCTTTTACTAAATGATATACACATTATTTTGTTATAAATAAGCATTTAATACATGACAAAGGATACCCAGAGCACCTTAGGTTTTCCAGCAACAGTACAGCAAAAGATAATGCATTCAAATGTGGCCTGTCTGAGTAAAACCTCAGAGAACTTCTGCATATATCGAGATGGGTTACTGCATTCACAGATTTACTTGGGTTTGCACATTTCAGCTTGAGCTGTTACGCACGTAAACAGCAGACATTTTCAACAGAAAATCAACAAACGGAGGGATATGTGAAAAAGAAAGATTGTTAAAAGATTTGTACTCTGGCTAGAATAAAGAACTATACAAAAAACGATTATATATTTCCTTTAAGTTGAATCTGTCATAGCAAACTCCTACATATAAAATAGGAATTCTTAAAAAATTGGTATTTATAAGCAAGAGTTTTGCTATGAGTGTGTAAATATGTGGCTACTCTTCTTTAGTATCTCATGTGTTGTATATACAGTATGAAAGCTTTTTAAGACATGATTCTCATACCATTTCCACTGCACAGTGCAGGTTAGCAATCAAAATAGCAGCGATGCCTGAAGTTACCATATTCTTTGATATAAGACATGCTTACTGTGCTGAACCCCCTTACATTTTTTTTATGTACCGTATATACAGGTGCATCTCAAAAGATGAGAAAGTCGTCAAAAATTTAATTTATTTCAGTAATTCAATTCAAAATGTGAAACTCCTATATCATATAGATGCATTACACACAGAGTGATATATTTCAAGCATTTCTTTCTTTTAATTTTGATGATTATGGCTTACAGCAAGTGAAAACCCAAAACTCAGTATCTCAGAAAATTAGAATATTACATAAGACCAATAATTAAAAGGATTTTAAATACAGAAATGTTGGCTTAGTGAAAAGTATGTCCATGTACAGTATGGTATGCACTCAATACTTGGATGGGGCTCCTTTTGCATGAATTACTGCATCAATGTGACGTGGCATGAAGGCGATCAGCCTGCGACACTCCTGAGGTGTTATGAAAGCCCAGATTGCTTTGATAGCATCTTTCAGCTTGTCTGCATTGTTGGGTGTCTCTCATCTTCCTCTTGACAATACCCCACAGATTCTCTATGGGGGATTAGGTCAGGCTAGTTTGCTGGCCAATCAAGCACAGTGATACCATGATCATTAAACCGGGCATTGGTACTTTTGCAGTATGGACAGGTGCCAAGTCCTGCTGGAAAATGAAATCAGCATCTCAATAAATCTGGTCAGCAGAGGGAAGCATGAAGTGCTCTAGAATTTTCTGGTAGAGGGCTGCACTGACTTTGGACTTGATAAAACACAGTGGACCAACACCAGCAGATGACATGACTCCCCAAATCATCACTGACTGTGGCAACTTCACACTGAACCTCATGTAACTTGGATTCTGTGCCTCTCCACTCTTTCAAATGAAACACAAAATGTACTTTCATCCGAAAAGAGCACTTTTGACCACTGAGCAATAGTCCAGTCTTTTTTCTTCTTAGCCCTGGTAAGACGCTTCTGACGTTGTCTCTGGTTCAGGAGTGGCTTGACACAAGGAATGCATACCTTTGTTTATGTACCTTTTTCTACCACGCTTTTTCCTTTCACTCAACTTTCCATTCATATGCTTGGATGCAGCACTCTGTGAACAGCCAGCTTCTTTAGCAATGACCTTTTGTGACTTTCCTTCCTTATGAACTGAATTCTGAACTGTCAAGTTAGCAGTCTTACCCATGATTATGTAACCTACTGAAACTGACTGAGAGACTATTTAACCACAAAAACAACTGGCAACAAAATTGAGTACACCCCTAAGTGAAAATGTCCAAATTGGGCCCAATTAGCCAATTTCCCCTCCCCGGCCTCATGTGGCTCGTTAGTGTTACAAGGTCTCATGTGTGAATGGGGAGCAGGTGTGTTAAATTTGGTGTTTTCGCTCTCACTCTCTCATACTGGTCACTGGTAGTTCAACATGGCACCTTATGGCAAAGAACTCTCTGGGGATCTGAAAAAAAGAATTTTTGCTCTACATAATGATGGCCTAGGCAATAAGAAGATTGCCAAGACCCTGAAACTGAGCTGCAGCATGGTGGCCAAGACCATACAGCAGTTTAACAGGACAGAAGTTGAGTGCACATGCTCAGTGTCATATCCAGAGGTTGTCTTTGGGAAATAGACATATGAGTGCTGCCAGAAATGCTGCACAGGATGAAGGGGTGGGGGATCAGCCTGTCAGTTCTCAAACCATACGCCACAAACTGCATCAAATTGGTCTACATGGCTGTTGTTCCAGAATGAAGCCTCTTCTAAAGATGATGCACATGAAAGCCCGCAAACAGTTTGCTGAAGACAAGCAGACCAAGGACATGGATTACTGGAACCATGTCTTGTGGTTTGATGAGACCAAGATAAACTTATTTGGTTCAGATGGTGTCAAGCGTGTGTGGTGGCAACCAGGTGAAGAGTACAAAGACAAGTGTGTCTTGCCTAAAGTCAAGCATGGCGGTGGTGTCATGGTCTGGGGCTGCATGAGTGCTGCCGGCACTGGGGAGGTACAGTTCATTGAGGGAACCATGAATGCCAACCTCTACTGTGAAATACTGAAGCAGAGCATGATCCCCTTCCTTCGGAGTCTGGGCCACAGAGCAGTATTCCAACATGATAACGATCCCAAACACACCTCCAAGATGACCACTGCCTTGCTAAAGAAGCTGAGGGTAAAGGTGATGGACTGGCCAAGCATGTCTCCAGACCTAAACCCCATTGAGCATCTGTGGGGCATCCTCAAAAGGAAGGTTGAGGAGCTTAAGGTCTCTAACATCCACCAGCTTTGTGATGTCATCATGGAGGAGTGGCAGAGGACTCCAGTGGCAACCTGTGAAGCTCTGGTGAACTTTATGCCCAAGAGGGTTAAGGCAGTTCTGGAAAATAATGGTGACCACACAAAATATTTACACTTTGGGCCCAATTTGGACATTTTCTCTTAGGGGTGTACTTACTTTTGTTGCCAGCGGTTTAGACATTAACCTCCCTGGCGGTATGATTATTTCAGAATTTTGGTGCTGAAAGTGGTACAATTATTTTGCATGGCAATTTGGCGTTTTATATTGTAGGTATGTAATTCTTAGGAATAACTCACTTAAATCTGCCCAAACAAGAGTATAGTAGACATCCCCGGTATGAAAAAGTTTGAAACACAAAATCATAAATTATAATATATATGAAAAAAAATTATAATATAATAAATAACTATAAATAGTTATCAAAGATGATCATATAATAATAAAATGTATTCAATAATGTAATCTAGTCAAAAACACTGAAATTTGCTCAGTTGCAGAATTGTCGCTGTTGTCGCTTTCAGTGTCTGATGATAAATTTCCCCAAAAATCAGTATCACTCAATTCTGCAAATGATTCTTATTTACTATCGCTGTTTTCTAGCTGATCAGAAATCGCTTTTGACGTAAAGGGTCGCTTTTTTATGCCATGGACGTTCTCAGGTTTCCAGACAGAAAGAATGACATATATAATATAAAAGTGCATGCAGGGCACTGGACAAAGCACTAGGGACAAAGGGGATGTGAAATTATTTCATACAGTAATGTAATCTTACAGATTACAGTGTACTGTATGTTTACTGTGTGTTTCACTTTTTGAATTTCCCGCCAGGCTCCGCCCCCATGTGACGCGACGCTCGCAGGGAACAGAGCCCGGCACACAGAGGCATCGGGCGGAGGACAGAGCCCGCAGACACGGCGGGGGACATCACTGGATCCAGGGGACAAGGTGAGTAACGCTGCCTGAATCCAGCAATGCAATCCCGAGTGTGGCTCGGAGTTACTGCTATGTGCATCCCGATCCACACTCTGGAATACCGTCAAGGAGGTTAATGGCTGTATGTTGAGTTATTTTGGGGGGGCAGCAAATTTACACTGTTATACAAGCTGTACACTCACTACTTTACATTGTAGCAAAGTGTCATTTCTTCAGTGTTGTCACATGAAAAGATATAATAAAATATTTACAAAAATGTGAGGGGTGTACGTATTTTTGTGAGATATTGTGTATATGTATATATGTATATATATATATATATATATATATATATATATATATATAGTGTGTGTGTGTGTATCGCTGCTTTCTTTTTCCTTTTTCTATTACTGATAAGCAAACAGGGACAAAAGAATAACATGCTACATTCCAACAATCCGTACTGAAAGTACAAATAAGTAACATATTTCATACAGTCGGTAAGACATAGTACATCATCAATGAAAAAATAAACCATCAGATGTTATGAAGAGCTAAGAGAAGCAATGGATGCATCAAATAGCTTACCGCAAAAATAGACTGTAGAATGATCATAGGATAACAGAAGGCTTGAGAAGGTTAGATAACATAGCTTAACCACTTCCTTACTGGGCACTTAAACCCCCCTCCTGCCCAGATCAATATTAGGCTTTCAGCGCTGTCGCATTTTGAATGACAATTGCACGGTCGTGCGACGTTGTACCCAAACAAAATTTGTATCATTTTTTCCCCACAAATAGAGCTTTCTTTTGGTGGTATTTGATCACCTGTGCGGTTTTTATTTTTTGCGCTATAAACAAACAAAAAGCGACGATTTTGAAAAAAGAACAATATTTTTTACTTTTTTGCTATAATAAATACCCCCCAAAAAAATATAAAAAAAAATTATTCATCAATTTTGGCCAATATATATTCTTCTACATATTTTTGGTAAAAAAAAATGCAATCTGCATATTTTGATTGGTTTGCGCAAAAGTAATCGCATCTACAAAGTATGGGAATTGATTTATGGTGTTTTTACTTTTTTCTTTTTTTACTAGTAATGGCGGCGATCTGCGATTTTTATCGGGACTGCAATATTGCAGTGGACATGTCAGACATTTTTGACACATTTTTGGGACCAATCACATTTATACAGCGATCAGAAATTTGAATGTCCACTGATTACTGTATAAATGTAATTGGCAGTGAAGGGGTTAACCTGAAGGGGGCAGTGAAGGGGTTAACTGTGTTCCCTAGGCGTGTTCTAACTGTGTGGGGGCTGGGCTGGTCGGGACATAACAGATCTAACTGATCCCAGTGACAGGGATCAGTAGATCTGTCATGTCCCGTTCACAGAATGGAGAACCGCCGTGTTTACATCTGCAGTTGCCCGTTATGCAGCTGCTAATGGTGATCGGCAGGTCTTGGGTGGACATTGAGTCCGCCCGACCCGCGGACATGCTCACGCAGCGCGCGGTGGCTGCGAAAGCGTGGCGCCGCAGGCTGTGAGTGCGCGTGGGGAGCGTGCACAAAGGAGGACGTCCATAGACTATCAGAGAAACAGGCACGATCGTCACGTTCCTATACGCATGCGTACAAACGCTCGTCCTGGACCATCGCATCCACGCATGCGCACGAACGTTCGTCCGGCAAGGCGCAATCCGCGCCTCCAGCACAACCAATGAGGTTGGTTGCTGCCCTATAAAAGACGGCCTCTGTGTCACACAAATCGCTGGATTGTCTCAGCTCACCAGTGTTCCTGAACCTGTGTCCTGTATTCCGCCTGAAACTTCTGTTGTGACCCGGCTTGCCCCTTGACCTTGCTCCTGGACTTCTCCATTGTCTTTGACCTCTGACCTGCCTCACGGACTTCTCTTCTGCCTGACTCCTGTGTTTGACCCCTGGCTTGTTACCTGGACTCTGCCTTATCTTGCCTCTTGTATCAGCGCATCTGCCTGAATTATAGACTGTCCTCCTGTGGTTGACCCTGGCTTGGCTCCCGGACTTACTCGCTGCTGCTGCCTGTGCTGACCCAGCTACACGGGTTACCTGTCTCCACCTCCGGAGTTGCTGCATCCTTGCCAGGCCTTTACAGACTATTCCTCCTAGAGACTATACCTGCTGAAAGTCTGTTACCACTGAGTTCCAGTCCACACGGACCTTCGGTGTACGTCTACTCAAGTCCGTACGCAGCTCTGGTGACCCGTGCTTCTTTATGCATCATACCTCCTGTTCCCAACTTCAGGGGTATATCCTGCGTTCAGCCGCAAGGGGAGCCTCCCTAAGCATTTCGGCCTTGGATCAGGTACGTGACATAGACATCCTCCGGGCGTTTCAGAGCCATGCTGTAGCTGTCTTATAGCTATAGCGCGGATCTGAACTGGTTAAAGCAGCTCCAGGCATCCAAACTAGTCATATCAGCATTGTCCAAGTATACCATACAACCTTTTACAATTTTATAAAAGGGAAACTTGACTATTCACAATTTTATTGATGTTGGGAGGTATAGGTTTGCCTATACTTCTGGTACTGCAACAGTAGAGCTACGGCTTTTTCCTACACACAAGCTCTCCATTCACAGAACAGTTTGTATTTTGTGAATAGTTCACTGAATAAAAGGCATTCTGTGAATGGACCCAGGGAGAATAGGCAGAGCTGCTGTTAGAAATCACGGGGCCCCGTACAGCCTACCTGACAGCCCCCCCCAAAAAAAAATCAAAACAACATTTTCACTAACAATACACAATAAACATTATTAGCAGACATGAACACAACAAAACTACGAGGGGGGGTACAGTACATGGGGGGGGGGGTGTGCAGGAGAGCACAGTACAGCGGTTAGAGGGGTACAGTACAGGGGGAACAGTATGGGGGCAGGAGGGATCAGTACATGGGGGGCAGGAGGGCATAGTACAGTGGTTATGAAGGTACAGTACAGGGGGCAGCAAGAGGGCACAGTACAGAGGGGGGGCAGTAAGGTACAGTATGGTGGGGGAGCAGGAGGGCCCAGTATAGTGGTTAGGAGGGTACAGTGCAGGGGGGAGCAGGAGGGCACAGCATAGGGGGAGGGTAAACAGACACAGTGCAGGGGGCAAGAGAGTACAGTATAGGGGCAGTAATATATACTACAGATATGGTCTCCTCAAGCAGAGCTGCTCAGGGAAGTTGCTGTCAACGATCCTACCTATTCTGGCAGACTGTCACTGGACTAAATCAAAGCTGGAATAACAACTCTCCCTCTACCTTCCCCTCCAGAGTTTCTGGCTTTCTTCCATCACTTTGCAGGGGTTAAGAAAGAGCCCTGATGCGGAGCATCTTATTACTGCTGCTGTTTGAGTGGGTGGGATTTGTACTGCGCCAATCACATGGGATGAATAGAAGAGGAGCGTCAGGTATTGGCGCAGTGCAAATCCTGCCCACACAAGAAGCAGCAGTAATAAGATGCTCCGCATCAGGGCTCTTTCTTAACCCCTGATAAAAAATGGGGGGGGGGGGGGCTTGGAACCATGGGGTAAAGGGGGAAATGGGTAGGCAATGGAAGATGGGTAGAGGAGAACTGAAGTGAAACTGGGGGATCCTGGTTTGTATATGGATACAGAAGAAAGAGGATTTGTGCTAGCATGAGGGAATGGGGAGGAGAGGCAATTCGATGGAGGTCAAGGGGTCGGCGAGGGATGGATTCTGGCTATTTGCAATGTTTGTGTATGAGGGGGGGGGACCTGTGTGAAGGTGAAGAGCCTGCAGAGAAGAAGACTGGGAGGGGAGTGAGGGAATTAATGAGGGACCATTGTTGGGGGAAGTGTCAGGAAGAGAATCCCAGTCAGCCGGAAAGTTGCTATAAATTAGCAGAGCTGCTAAATGTTGGCAAGCCGGCTGGTTGGGAGAAGGTAGCAAGGGTTAACAAGGACCTGAGAGGGAAGCAGTGTGACAGGCAAGGAAGGATGGATCTGTGTGAGGATGAGGGAGCAGGGAGATAGTGGCTGAGGCTGGAAGGAAGATTCCAGGGAGGGAGAGAGCACACTGAAGAAAGCTGGAGATGCAGGAAATGCAAAAGAGCCGACCACAGCGAGGGGAACTGTCGGCAGTATGGTGACTGCTGGGAGGAAACTTCATGGCCCCTTCATGCACCTAGGACCCCTGGGCAGTTCTAGAGGTGCCTGTGCCCTAGTTCACTCCAGACACATCCACCTGTTTTCCTGCAGCATCCGCTGAGGCACCCAGACACACACAGGGGGAGATCATATGTGCAACAGATAGGGAGGAGGCAGATCAGTGTTGTGTGACAAGTACAGGAACGATGCCGTGTGTGTCTCTTCCTCCGGCATTCAGCTGCTTGAGGCAGAGACATGCAAGGCATCGTTTCTGTACTTGTCACACCATACTGATCTGCTTCCCTGTCCGGGCCCCCTCTGTGCCGGGGCCCCCTACAGGAGGGCCAGTGGTTCCCCCCTATCAGTGGCCCTAGTGACTATGGAGGAAGAGGACGGACATGACGGGGGGGTTACTGGGTGTAAATAGATAATAAGATCTGATTACCTCCTCTGCTGCCAGCAAAATCTCCTCTCTACTTCCTAGTTATTCTATATCATTTCCTGCTGTACCTGACATCACTTCCTGTCTGTATTCCATAGAGACTTCCTGTCTGGGTAGAAGTGAGATCACCATCTTGTGACGTTCAGAGGAACTGCAGCACAAGAAAACATCTCATAATAACTATTGCTGTATAATATCTATTTCACAGGGCTAAGTTAAAAACAAACTTATAAAGCAGAACTCCCAAAATGTATATCAATCGACTCATAATTAAGATGTTAAACATAAATTGCAAGGATGTAATGGTCACATAGGAATGGTGATGGAACTCTCATAGTAATAGCAATTCTTTGAAGGCTTATATAAATAAAACAATTAATCCTGGAGTGAAAAAAAGCTGTAAAGCAATAAATAATATATAAACTGGGTCATCCACTTCAGTCATAAAGGCATTGTGATTACAGATCTTCTAGTTCACATGGAAGGAGGACTCATCAATGATTTCATACATTTGTTAAGAAGGATAGAAGAATCCTCAGAAGGGATCATGTAGGATGACAGGGAAGGCTCCTGACTGGTGAGATCATCCAAACATAATGATTTCATCCATGAACTGGAGAGCCCGTTGGGGTGATAAAGCCTCAGCACACTTCAGGTGTGGAGAAAGTCTCAAAGTGGACCTAGCCTGTCATTTATCATAGGTAGGCTCATCTCTTCAGGGAAGCCTATCATGCCTCCAACTTTTAACTATTCCATCAGCTCATCCCCAACATTTATAACCTTTTCTACCACTTGCTCCACCCTATTAGATTGTAAGCTTTTAGGAGCAAGGCCCTTTTAAAGAGGAAGTAAACTCCTCTGATGTTTTTGTACCTATAGCTAAGCCTATAATAAAGCTTACCTATAGTTACTGTAAATATCTCCAGTTTAGGAGATTGTTAGGAACTGCTATGATAACCCTCGGCTATAATCTCTCTGTCAGTCTGGCTTGCGTTCGGACGTCCAATGAGAGACTGAGTCTACCCGAATGAAAATGGATGCAGACAGACACACAAGTATGGTAAAAACAGTCTCTGGCTTTACTGGGAGGACAATGAGTATTTATACACAATTCATACAATGGGAGGCGTATATTACACAAAGAAAAAATTGTCTTGTCAGCAGTTATCTATAAATTATGTCATTAATTCAAGAATAACATAACATATTAGAATGTAATTACTCAGCTTTAAGGTTACAGACGTTCAATCTATAAAACAGGATATACTGCAGGAAGAGATAGCATTGTTATGATGTAGAAAATTACATCACAGGATGTATTCTGCCAGATAAGATAACATGTTCTGACGTGATTTCTTAGAAGTGACCCCACAGGGTCAGACAGGGTTAATGACAGGGTCAGGTGAGTTAAAGGACAGCATATGCTTGAATGCCAAGAAAAAAAAAACCTTGTCAGCATAAACTTCTTGCTAATATTAAAGCAGCATTTTCTTTATACAAAACCTTGTCAGCATAAACTTCTTGCTAATATTAAAGCAGCATTTTCTTTAAAGATTCTTTAGTGCAGTCTTGTACAATAGAATAGACCGTCTTATGTAGGACACTACATTAAAAGATGTAGTATTGTTACGATAGAGAAGGACGTCATATAGGACAAAATATCTAACTTGCAGACATTGGAATTTCGACTCATTAATGTAAGATTATACAATACAATAAGAACTTAATTACTGTATTAAATATCTATTGACGACTGTTCTGTTAAAAAAGAAACACATTATATGCGGAGGGTAACATACTTAACACATATTTATGAGTAACAGGAGGGTCATTTCGGTCTCTGACAAAAATGGTATGAACACACAGACAGACGTAGGTAAA
>BLSH010165846.1:77895-89173 GCA_018402905.1 Glandirana rugosa
CAGGGGGGAGCAGGAGGGCACAGCTTAGGGGGAGGGTAAGCAGACACAGTGCAAGAGGGTACAGTATAGGAGCAGTAATATATACTACAGATATGGTCTCCTCAAGCAGAGTTGCTCAGGGAAGTTGCTGTCAATGATCCTACCTATTCTGGCAGACTGTCACTGGGCTAA
This sequence comes from Glandirana rugosa, assembly GCA_018402905.1. Taxonomy (NCBI): domain Eukaryota; kingdom Metazoa; phylum Chordata; class Amphibia; order Anura; family Ranidae; genus Glandirana; species Glandirana rugosa. Next base: position 78,067 of record BLSH010165846.1, read on the forward strand.
ATCAAAGCTGGAACAACAACTTCCCCTCTACCTTCCCCTCCAGAGTTTCTGGCTTTCTTCCATCACTTTGCAGGGCTTAAGAAAGAACCCTGATGCGGAGCATCTTATTACTGCTGCTGTTTGAGTTGGTGGGATTTGTACTGCGCCAATCACATGGGATGAATAGGAGAGGAGCGCCAGGTATTGGCGCAGTACAAATCCTGCCCACACAAGAAGCAGCAGTAATAAGATGCTCTGCATCAGGGCTCTTTCTTTACCCTTGATAAAAATGGGGGGTGGGGGGGGGGGGGCTTGAACCACGGAGTAAGGGAGAATGGGGTAAGGGGGGAAATGGGTAGGCAATGGAGGATGGGTAGAGGAGAACTGAAGTGAAACTGGGGGATCCTGGTGTGTATATACAGAAGAAAGAGGATTTGTGCTAGCATAAGGGAATGGGGAGGAGAGGCAATTAGATGGAGGTCAAGGGGCTGGAGAGGGATGGATTCTGGGCATTTGCAATGTTTGTGTATGGGGCAGAAGGTGAAGAGCCTCCAGAGAAAAAGACTGGGAGGGGAGTGAGGGAACTAATGAGGGACTATTGTTGGGGGAAGTGTCAGGAAGAAAAGCCGGAAAGTGGCTATAAATTAGCAGAGCTGCTAAATGTTGGCAAACCAGCTGGCTGAGAGAAGGTAGCAAGGGTTAACAAGGACCTGAGAGGGAAGCAGTGTGACTGGCAAAGATGGATGGATCTGCGTGAGGATGATGGAGCAGGGCGATAGTGGCTGAGGCTGGAAGGAAGATTCCGGGGAGGGAGAGAGCACACTGAAGAAAGCTGGGGATGTGAGAAACAGATACCCTGACTGACCTGCAGGAAATGCAAAAGAGCCGACCACAGCGAGGGGAACTGTTGACAGTACGGTAACTGCTGGGAGGAAACTTCATGGCCCCTTCATGCACCTAGGACCCCTGGGCAGTTCTAGAGGTGCCTGTGTCCTAGTTCACTCCAGACACATACATCCACCTGTTTTCCTGCAGTGTCCACTGAGGCACCCAGACACACACGGGGGAGATCATATGTGCAACAGATAGGGAGGAGGCAGATCAGTGTAGTGTGACAAGTACAGGAACGATTCTCTCCCTCCGCCATTCAGCTGCTTGAGGCAGAGACATGCAGGGCATCATTCCTGTACTTGTCACACCATACTGATCTGCTTCCCTGTCCGGGCCCCCCTCTGTGCAGGGGCCCCCTAGGAGGGCCAGTGGTCCCCCCCTATCAGCGGCCCTGAGAATAGGGGTGGACAAATGGCAGTGCAGCTTCTGTGTATAAGAGCAGTGGCTCTCCTGTTGCAGTGCCAGACATATAGAGGAAGCTATACTTTCCGATAGCAATAATATTGTAAATTATCAAGGTCAGCAACCCAGGAGGTTGCATATGCCCTCAACATGCTGCAGATGGGGACAGAGAGTGAGAGTCTTTTCATATTAATAAGCCGGGTAATCACCCACTTGTTAACACTTGTTAACATGATAACTTGGGCATTTCCTGCCCCTCAGTCCTGATCTGCAGCTCCTCCCACCCCCGCCTGCTGTGAGGATGACATTGGTGGCTGGGCTTGAGGCCCAGGAAGACCCCCCAACCAGAATTATTAGTAACTCTGCCCTGCCAAAGGTACCATAGGGAGATTAGGGAAGTTAACAAGTGGCTGAGGAGCTGGTGCAGAAAGGAGGGTTTTAGGTTCTTGGAGAACTGGGCCAATTTCTCAATCAGTTACAAGCTTTTTAGAAGGGACAGACTGCACCTAAATGGGGAAGGTGCAGACCAGCTGGAAATGAGGATAGCCGACAAGTTAGAGGGGCTTTTAAACTAGGCAACGGGGGGAGGGTCCAGATTTAGAAATAGCCAGAGTGGAACATAGTTCAGAGGGTAGTATTGGGGGCAGCAGTGGTAGGCTGAATAAAGAACCTAAACCCGAGGTAAGTAGTGCAATAAGTCCTATATGCAACCGAGGAATAGCCAACAAGGAAACAGTAGGCGTCCGGACAAAACTACGTGGCTTGTTCACTAATGCCAGGAGTCTGGAGGACAAAATGGGAGAACTAGAGCTGCTACTGTACAAAGAGGAATTCGATTTTGTGGGAATTTCGGAGACTTGGTTCAACAACTCCCATGATTGGCTGGCTACCATTCAGGGGTATTCCCTATATCGCAGGGATAGGGAGGGCAAAAAAGGGGGAGGGGTATGCCTGTACATAAAAAATGACGTACAAGTAAATGTGAGGGAAGATATTACTAGGGGATCAAGGGAGGAGCTTGAATCCTTACGGGTAGAGCTACAAAGGGAAGATACCAAGGGGAAAGTAATACTGGGAATATGCTATAGGCCCCCCAACTAGAGGGAAGAGGGGGAGGCAGATATCCTATCACAATTTGGAATAGTGGCAAAGATGGAGAGTGTCATTATAATGGGGGATTTTAATTATCCAGATATAGACTGGGTGGAAGGTACTGTTCACGTAGCTAAGGCTTGCCATTTCCTAAACGTCCTGCAGGAAAATTTCATGGGTCAGATGGTAAATGCACCAACAAGAAAAAAGCATTATTAGACCTTCTGATTACTAACAACACAGACCTGATTACAGATGTAGACGTAAGGGGCAATCTAGGAAATAGCGTCAGTCTAGGTCAATTAGTTTCAGTATAAACTACACAAATAGGAAACATACGGAGAATACAAAGACACTGAATTTTAAGAGAGCTGACTTCCATAAACTACGCTCCTTGCTGGAAGATGTTAGTTGGGATAAAATTCTAGGAACAATTAATGCAAAGGAAAATGGGAGTGCTTCAATCACATACTAAATAAAGGTATCGTGTAGTGCCAGTGTATGCCAATGGGAAATAAATTTAAAAGAGCTAATAAAAGACCAGGGTGGCTTAACTCCAGCATAAAAGCACATAAAAGCAAAGGAGAAGGCCTTCAAAAAATACAAGGCTGAGGGGTCTCTGTCAGCATTCCATCTTTGCAAGGTATGCAATAAGGAATGTAAGTGTGCAATCAGGGCAGCTAAGATAGAACATGAAAGACACATAGCAGAGGAGAGTAAAAAGAATCGAAAGAAATTCTTTAAGTATATACATAGTAAGAGAGGGAGGTCAGATCATATTGGCCCCATAAAGAATGATGAAGGGAATCTGGTTACAAAGGATGGAGAAACGGTATCATTAGCTGTAATCAGCACGGTTTCATGAAGAATTGTTCTTGCCAAACCAATCGATTAACCTTCTATGAGGAGGTGAGCTACCATCTAGATAAAGGAAGGCCTGTAGACATGGTGTTTCTGATTTTACAAAAGCATTTGATACAGATCCCCATAAACGTGTACTGTACAAACTAAGGTCCTTCAGCATGCATCAAAGGGCGAGTACATGGATTGAAAACTGGTTACAGGGGTGAGTCCAGAAGGTGGAGATAAAAGAGGAATACTCGGAATGGTATGGTGTGGAAATTGGGGTTCCCCAGGGATCTGTCCTGGAACCAATCCTATTCAATTTATTCATAAACGATCTGGAATATGGGATAAACAGCTCAATCTCAATATTTGCGGATGATACCAAGCTGAGCAGGGCAATAACTTCTCCACAGGATGTGGGAACCTTGCAAGAAGATTTGAACAAATTAATGGGGTGGGCAGATAAGTGGCAAATGAGGTTTAATGTAGAAAAATGCAAAATAATGCATTTGGGTACCAAGAATATGAACACAAACAACTCACTAGGGGGAGAGCCTCTGGGGGAATCTAGGATGGAAAAGGATCTAGGGGTCCTAGTAGATGACAGGCTCAGCAATGGCTGGCAATGCCAAGCTGCTGCAAGCAAAGCTAACAAAATATTGGCATGCATCAAGAAAAGGATTAACTCCAGGGATGAATCAATAATTCTCCCACTATACAAGTCTCTGGTGAGGCCGCACCTGGAGTATGCCGTTCAGTTCTGAGCACCAGAAAGGATGTCCTGGAACTGGAAAGGGTTCAGAGAAGGGCAACAAAGCTAATTAAGGGATTGGAGGACCTTAGTGATGAGTAGAGTTGAGCGGACACCTGGATGTTCGGGTTTGGCGGGTTCGGCCAAACTTCGTGAAAAAGTTCAAGTTCTGACCCGAACTTGACCCCGAACCCCATTGAAGTCAATGGTGACCTGAACTTTTGAGCACTAGAATGTCTCTAAAAAAAGTCCTGAAAAGGGTTAGAGGGCTGCAAAAGGAAGCAAAATGGGGGTAAGAGTAGGACAAACAAACATGGATAGGGAAATAACTTAAAATTACATAAAAAAAACAAAAATAGAGGAGGAGGTGTATGTGGAGTAGGAGGTTGAGGATGCGGTGACCGTGGCGGTGTAGGTGGAGGAGGAGGAGGTAGCTAACACTGTTTTTTGGGTTTTTTGTTTTTTTCTAAGTGGGGTAGCCCCCAATATATTCAGATATATTAAAAAAAAAAAAGATCACTATCTGCAGACAAACCCAGAGATGTTCTAGCACGGGTTCACTTTTTCCATATAAAATGTACCATGGTTTATTTTTCATGTTTCTCCTGTTACAAATTCCAATAAAGACTTATGTTCTATAAAAAAAAAAAAAAAATAAGTTCACTTAGAAACATAGAAACATAGAAACATAGAAAACTGACGGCAGAAAGAGACTGAGTAGTCCATCGAGTCTGCCCCTTTTTATTTTTTTTTATTTTTTTTTTTTACATTAACCTTGTTGTCTGACTATGGATTTAGGTTTATCCCAAGCATGTTTGAAGCCATTTACTGTTGACTGTCTCACAACCTCTGTTGGTAGTTTATTCCAATCATCAACCACCCTTTCAGTAAAATAATACTTTCTAAGATTAGTTTTGAACTTCCCCCCAGTTAGTTTGAGGTCATGTCCCCGTGTTCTTGATTTTGGTTTCATATTGAAAAGACTGCCCTCCTGAGCCTCATTCACCCCCTTGAGGTATTTAAAGGTTTCAATCATGTCTCCCCTCTCCCTTCTTTCCTCCAGACTGTACATATTAAGTTCCTGAAGTCGCTCTTGATATGTTTTATCCCCCAGACCTTTCACCATTTTTGTTACCCGTCTCTGAACTCGTTCTATCTTATCAATATCTTTTTGTAAGTGAGGTCTCCAGAACTGGACACAGTATTCTAAGTGAGGTCTCACTAAAGATCTATATAGAGGAATTAGAACCTCCTTCCTCCTGCTGGTGATCCCTCTACTGATACATCCCAGAATTCTATTTGCTTTTCCCACTGCCTGGTTACACTGTTTGCTCATTTTGCAATCATCTGAAATGAGCACCCCCAAATCTTTTTCTTCTGTAGTGCTGGCTAACACTGTGCCCCCAATGCTGTACTCTCTAAGCGGATTCTTTTTCCCTAGATGCATTATTTTACATTTAGAAATATTTATTTATTTGCACTTTAATGAACTACTCTACATCTGATAGCTGTCCAAGCTAGCACATGTCACCAGGTGAAGGGGAGCGCCGACCACCCACTCCAACCACCGTCACTTTCATCTTTAGGTAAGTATACCAATGGCTGTGTGAGGCCGGTATAAATGTCTATTCTGCACAAGGTACAGACAAGTCTTGTGGGATCCATGCCTGGTTCATTTTAATAAACGTTAGCTTGTCCACGTTGGCTGTGGACAGGCAGCTGCGCTTGTCTGTGATAACGCCCCCTGCCGTGCTAAACACACGTTTAGACAATATACTGGCTGCAGGGCAGGCCAGCACCTCCAAGGCATAAAGGGCAAGCTCAGGCCATGTGCCCAATTTGGAGACCCAGAGGTTGAATGGGACAGTCAGTACGTGTAGGCGTGTGCACACATACTGTTCCACCATCTTGCTGAAATGCTGCCTCCTGCTAAGACGTTGCCTATCAGCTGGTGGTGCTGTTTGTTGTGGCGTGCTGCTGACAAAGCTTTTCCACATTTCGGCCATGCTAACCCTGCCTTCTGAGGTTCTGGCGGTGCCACAGCTGTGTTGGCGACCTCTTCCTCCTCCTCTGCCTTTGCCTTGTGCTTCCACTGAGCCCCCGGTGTCATTTGGGAATGCCCTCAACAGCGTGTCTACAAGCATAAGAGACTGCTGCATGACTTGGGGCTCAGACTGCTTGGGTGATTTACAAGGAGCTGAGGTGAAAGACAGATGGCCATGGGGTTCAGGTGCCAACTCTGAGCTTTCAGCAAGGGACCGGGTGGGAGACAATGTGAAGGAACTGGAGGCATTGTCAGCCACCCAATCTACTATCGCCTGTACTTGTTCTGGCCTCACCATTCGTTGAGTGGCATTACCATATAATGTGGAAGGTTCTGTCGGCTTCTCACACCTGAGGAAGGTGTTTCACTTGTGCGTGTAGCTGGCACAGATCGACCACGTCCTCTCCTTGCAACAGGAGCTTCACCAACACCAGCAGCACCACGACCACGTCCCTTATTTGACGCTCTCCTCATTCTGGACGCAAATGTACTATTTAGCACAAATTTATATTATTTTTTAAACTGGCAATGTTGACGCACTTTTTAATTTTGTTCAAGAAATGCACAGCAAGGTGCAAATGTACTATGTAGCACTATTTTTTTTTTTTTTAAACCAGCAATGTCGACGCACTTTTTAATTTTGTGCAAGAAATGCACAGCAAGGTGCGAATGTACTATGTAGCACTATTTATTATTCTTTTTTTTTTTAAACCAGCAATGTAGACGCACTTTTTATTTTTGTGCAAGAAATGCACCGCTGGCCACAAATGTAGTATTTAGAATATTTTTTTTTTAAACCAGCAATGTAGACACACTTTTTATTTTTGTGCAAGTAATGCACCGCTGGCCGCAAATGTAGTATTTAGAATTTTTTTTTTTTAAACCAGCAATATAGACGCACTTTTTAATTTTGTGCAAGAAATGCCCCGCTGGCCGCAAATGTAATATTTTGCACAAAAAAAAATGTAATTTGTCTAATTGCAATGTAAAAGCAGTATTTAAATATGCCAAAATGTTGCCAACTGAACTAACAGAACACGATTAATGTAGTGTCCCTGACACACAAGCAGTTGCAAGTGCACTGCACTTGCAAAAATGGCTGCAAACGCCCACCTAACAAACAGAAAAATTGCTTAGGTTTTATATGAGGCACTTTGCTTAGCAAACAAAATGTACTCTAGCAAACAAAAATCTCCTCTAGCACCCACCCACCAATAAATCGCTGTTTTTAACAGACTTTCTAAAGCTAATCTGTCCCTCACAGCAGCAGCAGCATCCTCTCCCTACACTAGTATGAGATGATGTGACATGCAGCACTACGTGTCTCCAGCTTATATAGAGGCTGGGTCACATGATGTACTGGCCAATCACAGCCATGCCATTAGTAGGCATGGCTGTGATGGCTTCTAAGGGCAAAAGAGTAAAACGCTTGTTGATTGGCTGCCCTGCAGCTATTCAACAGGCGCAAAAAAATACCCAAACCCGGACTTTTTCTCAAATGTCTGGGTTCGGGTTCAGGACACGGACACCCTAAAGTTCGGTACGAACCCAAACTTTACAGTTCGGGTTTGCTCAACTCTAGTTTTGAGGAAAGATTACAAGCACTGAACTTATTCTCTCTGGAGAGGAGATGCTTGAGAAGGGATATGATTTCAATGTACAAATACTGTACTGGTGACCCCACAATAGGGATAAATCTATTCCACGCAAGGGAGCACACAAAGACACGCGACCATTCACTAAAATTAGAAGGAAGACAGGTTAACCCTATACTACGTAGAGGGTTCTTTACGGTAAGAGCAGTGAGGTTTTGGGATGCTCTTCCACAAACAGTGGTTTCATCTGGGAGCATGGATAATTTCAAACAACTATTAGATGGGCACTTAAGGGACCACAACATTGAGGGATATACAATGTAATACTGACGTAAAAGCACATACATAGGTTGGACTTGACGGACTTGTGTCTTTTTTCATCTCACTAACTATGTAACTATGTTGGATTATGCAGGGGAGGCTTGCAATAAAAGGTGCACTGTGTAGTTTTAAGTGGCACTATGTGATGTAAAGGGGGTATAAAGGGGCACTGTGTGGTGTAAAGGGGGTGCAAAGGGGCACTGTGTGATGTAAAGGGGCTTTGAGTGGTGTAAAGGAGCACTGCGTGGTGTAGCAGTAGTGTAAAGGGGCACTGTGTGGTGTAAAGGGTGTGTAAAGGGGCACTATGTGGTGTAAAGGGATGCTGTGTGGTGTAAAGGGGCACTGTTATGTAAAGGGCACTACAATGTAAAGGGGAGTAGTATTGTGAAGGGGAACTGAAGATATTGTGTGACTGCTTTAAAGAGGGGACTGTGATGTAAAGGGGACTATGATGTGAAAAGTACACTGAAGACGATGATGTACAGGGGGACTGTGATGTGTTATAGCGCTAATGAGATTTGGACCTTTGCCTGAGGGAAATTTTGCTGACCAGACCTCTGTAAATTTGAATTCAAGAACCCTGCCTTAGAGGCTCCAGAAACAAAAAATAATAAATGCACATTTTTTTAGTTGCAAAAAAATGTGCATTTATTATTTTTTGATCAAAGGTGAACTTATCCTTTAACCACCTCCCGTCTGCCATATAGTAATATGAGGGGTGCAAGGGGACTCTCTCATTCTGGGACAACGTCATATGACATTGTCCCACTCTCTCTGTGCTTGCGCACCTGCGGGGGCACACAGTGATCGGAGACGCTTTGTGTCCCTGGGACACAGCGCATTCCCGAACTTGGTAAAGAACCGATGACAAGGCTCTTTACACAGGTGATCAGCTGTGTCCAAATACAGCTGATCACATGTAAACAAAGAAATGCCATTTATCAGCTTTCCTCCCCTCACACTGACAGTGTGTGAGGGGAGGAGAGCTGATCAGTGGCATTTGCTCACAGGGGAGACCTTTACAGATAATCAGGGCACAGATAATCAATGCCCTGAATAACAGTGCCCAGCAGTGATGCCAGTTAGTGCCCAGCAGCAATGATAATCAATGCCCATCAATGATACCAATCAGTATCCATCAGTGCTGCCTTTCAGTGCCCATCAGTCCCACCCATTAGTGCTGCCAATCAATGCTTATCAGTGCCGCCTGTCCATGCCACCTATCAGTGCCCATGAGTGCTGCCTATGAGTGCCCATCAGTACTGCATATTTGTGCCTCCCCATCAGTGCCACCTCATCAGTGCCCATCAGTGTCACTTCATCAGTGTCCATCAGTGCCAACTATCCGTGCTGCCTATCAGTACCCATGAGTGCCACCTATCAGTGCTCATCAGTGCTGCATATCAGTGTTGCCTATTAATGCTCATCAGTGCTGCATATTAGTGCTTCCTCATCAGTGCCTATCAGTGCCACCTCATCAGTGCCCATCAGTGCAGCCTTTCAATGTCACTCAGTGCAGCCTCATCAGTTCACATCAGCGAAGAAGAAAAATTACTTATTTACAAAATTTTCTAACAGAAGCTAAGAAAACCATTATTTTTTCAAAATTTTCAGTTTATTTTTATTTTTTTTAGCAAAAAAAAGAACTCTCTCACTCTGCTCCTCACACCTTTAAGCATTACTCTCTTTGCTATGCAGGCCAAAGAGCCAACCAGTTGTGCTGCAATGCAAGGAGCTCTGCTTATAGGAGGAGAGAGCAGAGTGACAGGGAGATGAGCTCATCAGTCTGCTGATTCTCCTTTCACTATTCAATCACAGGGTGTGGGAAAGGAGAGGACCTGTAAGATCCCCCATACACACAATACAACTTTTGTGGTCTAATTTCCTTTAGATTTACCAAAACCATGTAGTGCCTGATTACATATAAACTGAAACTCTTAACGTTTGACCTCATATTATATGGTTTTGGTAAATCTAAAGGAAAAAAAAAAACGAAAGAAAATTGTTTAGTGTGCATCTAGTTTTAGTGTTGCTTACAGAAACTCCAGCAGAAAAAATCAGGTATTCTCCGCTGATGGACAGGGCTGTACTGTGTGGCTGTCTTGTGTACATTTCAAAACAGGATGGCCAGGAATATAAATCGTTTGGCAGGTAACAGTTCCCTTATATGTATTTCATCTGTGTATTTAGCCATTTGCCAGGGGGGGCAGCTTTAGGGCAAATCAGGTTGGCATGATTTAAAACTTGAAAAGAGTCTTCAATCTTGAGAATTGTATCTGCACTTGCTGCATCAGGACCAAAGTCTCCAGTCGTATTGTGACTGACTTCCAATTTATGAGTACAAAGACTCCTTTCTCTTTTGTACATTTCTGAAGAATATTTTGGCAATCTCTAAATAAATATTTGAAAATTGTCACTTGGATCAGAGGCATGTTTTTCCTTTGTTAAGCCTCAATTTGAGACTTGACTATGATTGATATAACTGTGAAGTCCTGTCAGTTCTCAATAAAAGACGAAGAACATTGCCAATTTGCTCAAAAATAATAATTTGGCAAAATAGATCTGTATAACGGCAGGAGAATTGTGTCTTTTCTCTTTGTAAAAAAAGAGTCATTGTTCTAGTGTATGTAGATGGACCATTAAATTTTTCAAAATGCATATCATGGAATAACAAATTAAAAATAATTTTACTTGTCATAAAACGTATCCCTTACTATGGGTTCTTTTATTTAAAGCTGTAATTTGAATATAAATTATCTTAGCAGAGTAGAAAAATAGAGCAAGAAAATAGTTGCGCTTTTTCTTCAAAGCAAACATGTGGTGCAAAAGTAAAATTGAACACCTACCTTGTTTGGTAAGTATCTTTAGAATCCGGCACAACTGGTCTGTTTTTCTCTAGCCACTTCCGGACCGCCGTACGTCGTTTGACGGCGGTACTTTGAAGTGGAATACCGTTGTTATGGTAGCAGATAGCTACCATAACCCCGGTATCTTTTTTTACAGCCGGCGATTCTGTACAAGATAAAAGTGATCTTAGCGGCGGATTCGCCGCGAGATCACTTTTATCAGCGGCGGGAGGGGCCCCCCCTCCCGCCGCTTTCCGGTCATCTCCGCCGCTTACCGGACCCGCCGGCAGCAGCGGAGATGATCCGATGCTTTCCCCCCCGGTGTCCGTGAGCCGACTGA
>BLSH010165864.1:1802-15756 GCA_018402905.1 Glandirana rugosa
TTTCCCCCCCCCCCCCCCCCCCAGAATGCCATGTTCACTGGCCAGGAAGTGCAGGAGGCTGAAGAAAGGAACAACAAAAGAGTTCCTGTGGTTCCAGGAGTGCAGTTGTCCACTGGGCTGGTGTCCCGCAGGAACGTAGTCAGCGGGATGTGCAGATGGGTCAGTTCAGGCTGTAGGCAAAGGATCAGAACAGGCAGCAGGCAGAAACATGGTCAACAAACAGGCCAGAATTGGTTCAAGCAGCAAGCAGAGGCAATGCTACACTGGTGTGGCGGTGATCAGGAACACTGTTGCTGGCTGCACTGTTCTGGTGACAAAGGGACTTGTGTGGCAGCAATCAGGAACACTGCTGCTGAATTACACTTTTCTTGTGACACTGGTATGGCAATAATCAGGGACACCTTTGCTAGCTTACACTAGCTTCAACATACCTGTCAATTGTCATTCCTGTCATTCAAACTTCAGCATTCTTGTCAATGTTAACAGCCCAGCTACAGCTCGACTTAACCTCATCTTTTGACCTAACCCAATGGACACATACTTCCACTGGTAATAGCCTCGACCTTGTATTTTTCCATCTCTGCAATCCTGGCAACCTCACCAACACACCCTTTCCTCTCTCTGATCACAACTTCATCGGTCTCACTGTATCCTTGCCTCCAACCACCCATCCCTCCAGGCAGCAAACAATTACTTGTAGGAACCTTCGCCACTTTAACCATTCTCTTCTCTATTCTGCTACTGACCACCTATATGGCATAATCTCTCCCCTGTCCTGTCCTGACCTGACCTGGCCACCTCTGTCTAACAACAGTTCACTCTCATCATCGCTGGATGCACTTGCTCCTCTAACTACACGGAGAATCAGGCCCCCGACCGTTACAACCCTGGCAAACTGACAACACAAGAAGTCTCAAGAGACAATGCCGTGCTCCTGAACGACTGTGCAGTACAACCAAATGCTTGCAGGACTTCACCCTATATAAATCTGCCCTTCTAAGATACAATCCCTGCCTCCATGCTGCTAAACAAGACTGCTTTGTCTCTCTTATTACTACTCTGTCATCCAGTCCCTGTCAGCTCTTCTCAACCTTTAACTTTCTGCTTCGCCCCACCCCCAACCCACTAACTCACTCACTGTCCAAGAGATTGCCGATCACTTCAAAGGCAAGATTAATCCAATATGTGAGGACACCATCACTGTGCGTACATCTTCCCCACCCAACATACCGTGCCTAACAGCGCAGTCAACACTCTCCTCTTTTGAACTGGCTATTACTGAAGAGGTTACAAACTTTTCTCAGATACCCACCTAACCAATTGTCCCCTGGATCCTGTTCCCTCACAACTACTACAGTCACCCTCTTATTCTATCCTATGCTCCCTCACTCACATCTTCAATCTCTCCCTTTCTAGTGGCACCTTCCCCTCCCCTCCCCTCTAAAACATGCGCAGATCTCTCCCATACTTAAAAAGCCCTCAGTGGAACCCACCAACCTGAACAACTTTAGACCCATGGCATTGCTCCCATTCACCTCTAAACTTCTAGAACGCTTAGTCTACAACCATCTTAGCTCCTACCTCCGTGAAAATAACCTCCTTGATCCCGTACAGTCTGGCTTTCGCTCACAGCACTCCACAGAAACTGCCTTACTGAAACTCACTAACGATTTACTAACTGCTAAAACCAATGGCTGCTACTCCATACTCCTACTGCTTGACCTCTCTGCAGCCTTTGATACTGCTGACCACCCGCTCTTTCTCAATAAACTCTGTTCCCTTGGTCTCCAAGATTCTGCTCTATCCTGGTTCTCCATCTACCTATCACAGCACTCCTTCAGTGTTACCTACAACTCTGTCTCCTCCTCTCCATTGCCCCTTACTGTGGGAGTCCCCAAAGCTCTGTTCTTGGACCCCTTCTCTTCTCTATCTACACCTCTTCCCTTGGTCACTTGATAAGCGCCCACGGCTTCCAATACCATTTATACGCCAATTACACCCAAATCTGTCTACTCCTCACCTCACTCCTTCAGTCTTCTCTCGCATTACTGACATATCAGCATGGAAGTCACACCACTTCCTTAAACAAAATCTCTCTAAAACTGAGCTGGTAATCAAAATCAACGATGCAACCATCAATCCCTCCCCTCATGCCAGGGTACTAGGTGTAACCCTAGAATCTAACCTGTCTTTTCAGCCTCAAATTCATTCGTCAAAAGTTTGTAGAATTCACCTCCGTACCATCTCTAAAATATACCCCTTTTTAACAAATGAAACCACCAAGTTCCTCATTCATTTCCTTGTTATCTCTTGCCTTGGCTATCTCGCTCTTATGTAATCCATGCTGTTGATTCTATCTTTGTCCTGAAAGTACAATTTTATTTGTGCAATAAAGAGTTACAGTTTTACAGTATACACTATGAGGACTTTTCGGTTTTTCTGAGTTGCCTGGACCTCATCCGTCCTGCCGGATACTTTCGCTTGGGCATCTGTTTTTCCAACTAGTTCCGGTCAAGAATTACCCCCACCAGTATCTAGCTTTTCTGACCCTCTGACTGAAAAGCACAGGGTCCATGTTTTCTGGTGAGTGGGGTCACAAGAGGGGTTCTGGCACCTGACACTTTGCACAGCATTGTTTGGAGCACTTTGAAGCACGTTGTTACTTTCATAAGCACATAAGACATTTTAAAGTTTATTACAAAGATTATTTTCAGCACTTTATGGACTATGTATGAACATTTATGATCACGTTTTGATTATGTTAGTGATGTATTGATTGATTTTTTTGTCATATGTGTGGGGTAGGCACTGCTTTTTTTTTACAGCTATTCTCACAAAGGAAATAATCTCTCCAGCAATAGAGACTAAAATGAGCATGCAGGGAGACTACTCTGTGTCTTATCTGGCCTGAGTGACCCTGCGGGAAGGGAGGATCTGTGCATACAGGATCAAAGAGCCTTTTTACACAAGGCAGAGGATTAACCTCTTAGGTTCCACAGTGAGTATAGCACGCATGCTATTCTGCATATACAGATTTTACTGTTGTAGGTTTAGTAACACTTTAATGTGCCCATGTTTTTACAATATGCTGGATTTCTAGCTCTGTGAGTGCTTTTTTAATGTATGCGTTCATTTTATGAGTTTTTAAATAAAAAATTGTTATACAGAGAGCACTATCGGCCCCATTCTGGTTTTACTTGCAACCCGCTGGGAAGTTGCCAGAGGAGATTGATGATGGTGAGGCGGTAATCAGGGACAATATAACTGGTGTTGCTATAATCAGGGACAACATGACTAGTGTGGCAGTGATCACGGACATTGTGAGTGATGCAGCTGTGATTGACCACATGGTACAGGACTGCTGTGACTGGTCCTGCACCATGTTATCTATGTGACCGATCACAGTAGTAAACAATGATGTTAGGAAATTACATCTTTTATTCACTGCTGTCCATATGATCACTGATTGGCCACAGCAATCACATGGCACCAGGGCCACTTGCTGCAGCTGTGTGGGTGGAGCACTGCATGACTGTGCCAATTTAAAAATGAGACAGCAGCTGGATTATACCCCAGTAGATTCTTACACATATAAATTTTTATACAAAGTATAATCCAGTTTTTATGGACAACTATTTTGTACGGACATTTTTTGCACAATAAGCACACTGAGCACTTTATTATAAGTTTGTATGATATATGTGTATTTTTTTGGTTTATGGAACTTTTTATTAGCTATCCAGGATTTAAAATGTTATGTTGAGCACTTATACGATTTAACACTAATAATGTTTGTGTGGTTTGTAATTTGAAGAGACAGGGCACGTTATTAGACGGTTTATTTATTTTTCCAACTTTTTTTTAACACAACCACTTTTTAGATTTAGGCAGCACTATTTTACCTCCCCTTTCCTTATATCTTAATTAGGACATTGTTTGCTTTTCTTTCCCCCAGGCCTTGGGGTGGCAAAGTCCTTCAAACATTAGATGTGGTTCAGGCTGTCAAAATATATTTGAAAGGGTCTGTTGTAATCAGGCAGCTGGATTAATTGTTCATCCTTCCTGAAAGTCCTAGGGTCAGGTGGATACGAATTTGACAATTTCACGGTGGAGTTGCCAGCTTATTGCCCAAGCCTATGGCTTGGAAGATAAAGTTTCACCTTTTCAAGTGAAGACTCACTCTCCCACAAGTGTTGGAGCCTCCTGGGCTATCCGTCATCAGGTGTCAGTGGAAAGGATTTTACAGGTAAGTGCAGAAATCCTATTTTCATTATACTCAAGGTGTCAAAGTGATTGTAAAGCCTTTTTTAGCCCACCCTTTACCTCCTCTTCTGGAGTACCTCTATGGCGTTGTCCACTCCTCCTCTCCTGCGTGTGCCCCCATAGCAAACTGTGTACTATAGGAGCACACGTGGCTGCGTTCCTGAGCTGGGCTGTGTGTGCCCATAGACACACACACAGCAGGGTTCAGCCATGCCTCCTGCTCCCTCCTTACAGGTTTTGACTGACAGCAGCAGGAGCTAATGGCTCCCGCTGCTGCCAGAGTCTTCTGTGAGACTAGGAAGAGGGGTGGGAAGAGCTGCAGCTGGGCACAGTGCTGGATCAATGTTTCTCAACCTTTTTACCTTGGAGGAACCCTTAGCAAAAAGTTTGAAATCCCAGGCAACCCCTGAAATAATTTTCATATCCATATGTCATGGAACATCAGCGTGATCTGCGAGCTAAAGATATAACAATTATTTTTAAAAATAGCATTAAATAATAGAATAAATATGAAAAAGTACCAATTAAATGTAAAACTTGTACTTGCTTTTTTTCTGCACATATGCTCAATTCTAGGTCCAACTTGATAGCAGCGTACAGGGAGGCAGCAGCAGGGCAAGGTACGGGGGGGGGGGGGGGGGGATGTACAGTACACGGGGCAGGATTGCACAGTACATGGCAGCAGGGTACATGATTACATGGGAGCAGAACACATAATTACATGGCAGCAGGGCACATATTTACAGGGGAACAGAGGACACAATTACATGGGAGCAGGACACAATTACATGGCAGCAGGGCACATATTTATAATGGAACAGAGCACACAATTAGATGGGAGCAGGACAAATAATTACATGGCAGCAGGGCACATACTTACAAGGGAACAGAGCACACACTTACATGGGAGCAGGACACATGATTACATGGCAGCAGGACACATGATTACTTGGGAGCAGGGCACAATTACATGGCAGCTGGGCACATGATTACATGGGAGCAGGACACTAATTACTTGGGAGGACACATATTTACAAGGAACAGAGCACACAATTACAATGGAGCAGGGCAGTAGCGGTTTCCTTTTCATGCATGCAGAAGTGAAAGGGGAATGTAAGCAGTGGGGATGCGATATACCCCTCACAGGTAGATCGCCGCAGAATCCCTGGGGACCTCTCGAGGGAACCCCGGTTGAGAAACACTGGGCTGGATTGAGATATGACTCGGGTAAGTGTTTGGCGAGTTGCAGGGAATGCATTCAGGTACAAAACTTTATCACTACTTTAAGCTAAAACAAAAACCACTGAGGGTTTAATACATCTTTAAAGTTAATTAACATAGCTCAAAACCCCTTCATCTTACAGCCCAAGTTGACTGATTGGAATACCAGGAGTCACACTGTCATGCAGCTTCCACCTCCAGGTATTTCCATTGGATTGGGGCATCCCTTGCCTCTCTATGCCCATGTTCATCAAATAAACTTTCATGCTTTTAGCAAGGAATTGCGTTTTAATTATTTTCCCGTGGTGCAGCGCTTTTTTTCTCAAATTTTGGTTTATCTATTTGGTCTCATTGGTAATGAATATTGGGAGAGCAGCAACCTCAGCCTATGCATTTTCCCATTTTGGACAGTGACTCATGCGCCTGGACTTTTTTGCATGTACAGATTTCCACTGTGCTGCATGAACAGGGTAATTTAAAGCTGGAGTTTAGGAATGGCAATTTAGTCTAAAATAAGTATGTATGTGCCATATGTGTTGGCATTCTGTGAAAGTTGGATATCATTGTAGTATGCACTGCTACTACACTGAGTGCTGCTAGCTATCAGTTCCCATGCCTAGTGGCTGCCCTGCTGCTTACTGAACACAGGAGTTCGCTTGTTAGGGATGGGTACCATTCAGCACACTTTGTATTTTCTCAATGTATGCAAAGTCCTCTCTGATTGGACAACAAAGAGATTGTGATGTCAGTGCCCCACCTCGCCATGTCATCCAATCAGAGAATGCTCTACATTAATGAAAAAAATGGTACGCATTCTCTAAACGGTGTGTGTGTCTATGGAGGGACCTCCTGTGTTCATAATGCAGCAGGAGAGTGACATGACACAGGACCCGTAAGCTAGTGGAGTGCCAACTACAGTGATTTTCAGGTTTCACAGGGTTTCCACAGGTATGCCATACAGTGCCTTGAAAAAGTATTCATACCCCTTGACATTTTCTAGATTTTGTCATGTTACAACCAAGAACGTATTTTATTGGGATTTTATGTGATAGACCAACACAAAGTGGTACATAATTGTGAAGTGGAAGTAAAATGATAAATGGTTTTCAATTTTTTCTACAAATAAATATGTGAGAAGTGTGGGGTACATTTGTATTCAGCCCCCCTGAGTCAATACTTTATAGAACCACCTTTTGCTGCATTTACAGCTGCAAGTCTTCTTTGCAAAATAGCTCCAGCTCTGTCAGATTGGATGGAGAGCTTCAAGTCTTGCCACCGATTCTCAATTGGATTTAGGTCTGGACTTTGACTGGGCCATTCTAACGCTTGAATATGCTTTGATCTAAACCAGGGGTGTCAAACTGGCCCCCCTCCAGCTGTTGCGAAACTACAGGTCCCATCCTGCCTCTGCTTGTGGGAGTCATGCTTGTAATTGTCAGCCTTGCATTGCCTCATGGGATTTGTAGTTCCGCAATAGCTGGAGGGCCACCAGTTTGACATCTGTGATCTAAATCATTCCCATTGTAGCTCTGGCTGTATGTTTAGGGTTGTTGTCCTGCTGGAAGATGAACTTCAAGTCTCTTGCAGACTCTTAATGGGTTTTCTTCTAAAATTGCCCTGTATTTGGCTCCATCCATCTTCCCATCAACTCTGACACACTTCCCTGTCCCTGCTGAAGAAAAGCATCCCCACAACCTGATTCTGCCACCACCATGTTTCACGGTGGGGATGGTGTGTTCAGGGTGATGTGCAGTGTTAGTTTTCCACCACACATAGCGTTTTGCGTGTAGGCCAAAAAGTTCAGTTTTGGTCTCATCTGAACAGAGCACCTTCTTCCACATGTTTGCTGTGTCCCCCACATGGCTTCTCGCAAACTGCAAACGGGACTTCTTATGGCTTTCTTTCAACAATGGCTTTATTCTTGCCATTCTTCCATAAAGGCCAGATTTGTGGAGTGCACGACTGTCTTGTGGACATATTCTCCCACCTGAACTGTGGATCTCTGCAGCCCCTCCAGAGTTACCATGGACCTCTTGGCTGCTTCTCTGATTAATGCTCTCCTTGCCTGGCCTGTCAGTTTAGGTGGACGGCCATATCTTGGTAGGTTTGCAGTTGTGCCATACTCTTTCCATTTTTGGATGGTGGATTGAACAGTGCTCCGTGAGATGCTTGGGATATTTTTTTATAACCTAACCCTGCTTTAAATTTATCCACAACTTTATCCCTGACCTGTCTGGTGTGTTCCTTGGCCTTCATGATGTTCACTAAGGTTCTCTAACAAACCTCTGAGGGCTTCACAGAGCAGTTGTATTTATACTGAAGCTAAATTACATACAGGTGGACTCTATTTAAGGCAATTGGTTCCACTAGATTTAAGTTAGGGGTATCAGTGTAAATGGGGCTGCATACAAATGCAAGCCACAATTTTCAGATATTTATTTGTAAAAACCATTTATCATTTTGCTTCCACTTCACAATTATGTGTTGGTCTATCACATAAAATCCCAATAAAAATACATTTATGTTTTTGGTTGTAACATGACAAAATGTGAAAATTTCAAGGGGTATTTCAAGGCACTGTAAACACTTATAATATATAGTCCAATATGCAGCGCTATAAAACCAAATGATGTATCAAGTTAAAGTGAAGATAGGATATAGACCCCAGCAAGAAGAGAGCACACCACACCACGTGAGTAGCCAATCCCCTTACCAGAACATCTCAGAGGTAGCACATGATGTATATGTAAAATCCTGGATCAAACCATCCGCCAATTTTCAGTCATCAGACAATAGGATTCTCTCTTAGTCTGCGCACTAGATAACCTCTACCTCCATGACATAGCCTTCCTCACTTTACAACACACAATAGTCTCCACCAATGTTGCCAAATTAGAAGGGATGAAATGAATGAACCAACATGGTGAAGCCGTTCAAACAATCAGTAAAAAGCATTTATTGCATATACTCACATTACATTGGAAAGTCAAAGCATCAACGAACAGATAAAAACAACTGCGGTGAGAATGGGGCGTGCTACGGCGCGACAGGCATCACTGACGCGTTTTATCCAATAGGATGTCTTCAGAGGTTTTTATCTATCCTGGAGGTAGAGGTTATCTAGTGCGCAGACTAAGAGAGAATCCTATCATCTGATGACTGAAAATTGGCGGATGGTTTGATCCAGGATTTTACATATACATCATGCGCTACCTCTGAGATGTTCTGGTAAGGGGATTGGCTACTCACGTGGTGTGGTGTGCCCTCTTCTTGCACGGAAAGGCTGCTGGGGTCTATATCCTATCTTCACTTCAACTTGATACATCATTTGGTTTTATAGCGTTGCATATTGGACTATATATTACTCTGTTTTTGAATGATCAATCAAAATTATGCTGGCAGCTGTTAAATATGTGACATGTTAAATTTGTGACCTATTGAATAATTTTTCATTTTATTGTTTTTGATGTGTAGCGCAGATCCGCATCTTCATTTTAATAGTGTAAATACTTCCAAGCTGGATGTAAAAAATTGCCATACCTAAACTTCAGCTTTAACTGATAAGTTCACCTTCAGTAACATGTTGCATGTTCCACCCATTTTTAGGGTAAAACATATAACGTGCTCCTGCAGCCGCTCTGCGATCTGCTGCCTCATTCATTCACAGAGTTCTCTGAATGAACTACAAGTATCAACATTCTTTGCGGCTTTCGGCTAGTAGTTCTCAACGAACTACCAAGCCACAGTTCAGCACCCACTGTGTTAGTTCATTGATTTTTCCTGTCAGTATGAAACTGTCTGCCCATAAGAACTTCATGTTCGGCTCCTATAGACTTCAATGGGGTTCACCATTCGGGAGTTCTGGTGCAAACCAAACGGGGGGGTGTTCGGCTAATCCCTAACCCACACGTCAAATTGGGAGCAGTGGCTGTGTCTATGTAGGTGCTGCGTCTCAACTGACATGAATAGGTCTGCCTATACTGGGATGCACCCGTGTGGGTAAACACGCAACTCACGCAGGTGTACGCCATAGTACACCTGTGTGAACAAGGCCTAAGGCCCCTTTCACACAGGCGATCAGATCAGGTCCACATGCCAGTCTTTCAGGCAGACCTGATTGGAAGGTCAATGCATTCCTATGGACAGGTGGGTATAAACAGACTTGTGTCCGTTTACACCCACCTACCTCCAGGTTTAATCCAGTGAGCAAAAGTACTGTAATCCAATAAAAAGAACAAACATTTTCAAAAAAATGATTATGTTCTACTTTCTATTATAAAACATATATTTAATAAAATCAAATTTAGGCCAAAATGTATTCTGCTACATGTCTTTGGTAAAAAAAAAAAATCCCAATAAGTGTATATTAATTGGTTTATGTGAAAGTTATAGTGCCTACAAACTATGGTATATACACTGGAATTTTGGCAGCTATACATGCTATACTGTAATGGCGGTGGATCAGCGACTTATAGTTTGATTGTGATAGGGTGGCGGGCAATGTGGCGCTGACACTGGCTGGGAGGGTCACTAATTGACACGGATGTCACTAGTGCCACTAATACAGTGATCAGTGATAATACTGTACACTGACACTGTACTAATGACACTGGGTGGGAAGGGGTTAACATCTAGGGGCAATCAATGGGGTTAACTGTGTAACTAACAGTTGTAAGGTGTGTTGCTTTTACTTACTAATCTGGCTGCTTTTTTTCTCCCTTCTTTTCAGGGAGAGGAAACAGCCAGATCACTGTCCACTGTACACAGAGTTCTGTGGTCTTGTGCGCTGTCCAATCACAGTACAGGTCGGCAGGGGTGCGCCAAATCAGGAAGGAAGCCTGCAACGTACAGGTACAGTATGTTGTCGAGCTTGCACCTGCCGCCCACTTGCAGTATATTTATTTTGAGCGGTCGCCAGAAGGTTAAGCCCAGAGTTCGGGTAGGTTTTGCCTGCAGAAGAGAATCAAATCTCCTGCAAGACAGAGCCGTGCAATATGGCAGAGATGTGCAAATCACAGAATTGGAAGGGCAGAAATAAAAATCTTTTGGCAGGTTAAAAGTTCGATTTTTCCAACAATGGAGATTTTCAAAAAGAGTACATATTCAAAAAATATACACCATATTAAATCATAAATGTAAGTGCTTTTTAATAAATAACAAGCAAATATGAAGCAAATCAACAACAAAAAGTCAAGGAAAAACAAAAGAAATGTGCCTTGAAAGCTGAAATGTATGGCAGATATAAAAGGCACAGATCAATGCAGCGCTGTAATCATTATTACATTATTAAATGTATTTTTAAACGAAGTATACTCTGTGCAGTAGGCAGTAAAAAGAGCCAAGCCAAATCAGGTGTGTTGCAGTGCAAGGAGCCATGCCGATCAGAGCAGTGAGTGAAAGTGAGCCTCCAACAGAGAAAGATTAGATAGCCTTCCCTCGGCCATGTGACTGAGCTGTGTAAATGTTAGAACTGGATGGATAGAATTACAAATCCTTTGACAGATAAAACAGCCGTCATATATGCATTTCATCTGTGTATTTAGCGGTTTGGCTGGAGTTTATCTTTAAATGTTTGTGCACTGCTTAAAAGCCCCTATTTATAAAAGGTATAAGCGATGTGTTCACCAATTACAAACTGTAGGATTAACAAAACACTGTACCAGTGGGGAACATCATCACTTACAATACAAGTGCTCTCTGGTCCTTTGTAGAAGTTTGCAAGTTTTGCTCCAAATTGTAGATTGCTGCTGTATAAACACATGGAAAACGAGCCACTCTCATTCAGTTGATTTATAGATTATATACAGTTGTGCTCATAAGTTTACATATCCTGGCAGAATTTATGATTTCTTGGCCATTTTTCAGAGAATATGAATAGGACGATAAAAACTTTTCTTTCACTCATGGTTAGCATTTGGCTGAAGCCATTTATTATCAATAAACTGTGTTTACTCTTTTTAAATCATAATGACACCAGAAACTACCCAAATGACCCTGATCAAAAGTTTACATACCCCAGTTCTTAATACTGTGTATTGCCCCCTTTAACATCAATGACAGCTTGAAGTCTTTTATGGTATTTGTGGATGAGGCTCTTTATCTTCTCAGATGGTAAAGCTGCCCATTCCTCTTGGCAAAAATCCTCCAGTTCCTGGAAATTCTTGGGCTGTCTTGCATGAACTGCACGTTTGAGATCTCCCCAGAGTGTCTCAATGATATTGAGGTCAAAAGACTGAGATGGTCACTCCAGAACCTTCACTTTATTCTGCTGTAGCCAATGGCTTGGCCTTGTGTTTTGGATCATTGTCATGTTAGAATGTCCAAGTACGTCCCATGCGCAGCTTCCTGGCTGATGAATGCAAATGTTCCTCCAGTATTTTTTGATAACATACTGCATTCATCTTGCCATCAATTTTGACCAAATTTCCTGTGTCTTTGTAGCTCACACATCCCCAAAACATCAGCGATCCACCTCCGTGTTGACTCCTCTCCAAATGTAGCGTTTATGGTTGTGGCCAAAAAGCTCAATTTTGGTCTCATCACTCCAAATGACTTTGTGCCAGAAGGTTTCAGGCTTGTCTCTGTGCTGCTTGGCATATTGTAAGTAGGATACTTTGTGGCATTTGCGTAGTAATTGCACCCTTCTGGCGACTCGACCATGCAGCCCATCTTTCTTCAAGTGCCTCCTTATTGTGCATCTTGAAACACCACATGTTTTCAGAGAGTCCTGAAGTTATTTGTGAGTTTTTCTTTGCATCCTAAACAACTTTCCTGGCAGTTGTTGCTGAAATCTTAGTTGGTCTACCTGACCGTGGTTTGGTTTCAACAAAACCCCTCATTTTCCACTTCTTGATTAGAGTTTGAACCCTGCTGATTGACATTCGCAATTTCTTGGATATCTTTATATCCCTTTCCTGTTTTACACAGTTCAACTACCCTTTCCCACAGATCCTTTGACAATTCTTTTGCTTTCCCCGTGACTCAGAATCCATAAACGTCAGTGCAGCACTGGATGAAAGATGCAAGGGTCTGTCAGGAGTCCAGAAACTCATTGACCTTTTATACACACACACTAAATTACAAGCAAACAGATCACAGGTGAGGATGGTTACCTTTAATAGCCATTCAAACCACTTTGTGTCGGGCGTGGCCTGCACGGGCATGTGAATAGTCGCACTTCACGGAGCTCCCGCTGACTACATCCTGCAACGATCCTTTCTCCCACTGAAATACAGTTCCAACATCTTCCATTACCTGCTCCTTGCTGTCCGGAAGGTACCCGGGGATACTTACAGCCCGCATCCGAGAGGTGAGATGTCCCATAAAGCCGATAAACCGCCCGCGGCCTGTCCGGCCAGGGAGGCCCAAGATGGCAACGGCCTGCAGCTTCCACAGCGCGTCCCTCGTGGCGCTGATAAACAGCAGGAAAGAGAGGGTAAGCAGCCTAAACCTCCTAAAAGCTCTAAAGAGCAGCCCCGAGACATGCTTTTTTACACTCAGAAGATATCAGCCGCGGTGCACTCCACACCCGCTGCCCAAGCTGAAGACGTGGAGATGGTGGGGCAAGATGATACGCTTCCATTGGAGACTTCACTGGGGCTTAATGCTGATAATACTGAGGGCCTTGGTGAGGAGAACAACCAGCCCACACTATCTGACATTCTGATAGCGGTGCACAAGTGCACCGCGGCAGTTGATGATTTGAAAACACAGTTTGGGGGGCTAGCAGAGTCGGTCTCATTGCTGCGCCAAGACCTTCAAAAGATCAGAGAGCGCACTACAGCAGCGGAGGGCAGAATTAGTGACATGGAGGATCAATTACCACCCCTGATCAGAGACACAAGAGCCGCTGCACAACAAGCTGCACAGAACACTGCCAAAACAGACGACATTGAGAACCGCCTGAGGTGGAACAACGTGCGCATTGTGGGCCTACCGGAGAAGGTAGAGGGCCGGGACCCCACATCCTTTGTGGAGGACTGGCTTTTGGAAATCTTTGGTCGGGAGGCCTTCTCTCCTCTATTCGCAGTCGAGCGGGCCCACCGCACTCCACCGCGCCCTCCACCACCTGGAAACAGACCCCGGTCTATACTGGCCAGGATACTGAATTACACCCCAGGGCCGGGAGATGGAAGAGGCCATCCGGGTGTTACGCGTGCAACAAGGTGGAGTCCGCCAAGAGTTACAGCAGACAAAACCGTCACAAGACACGTCGAACAACACGTCGCCGAGAACACAGAGACTAGTCCCCACCATTAACTAGGAGGTACAGTGATTAAGACGGGAGGCGACGACATCACGCGAGAGACTAGAAAACTTCCAGAACCGCGTCGTTACTCTGGCTGAGACGATCGGGGGGTTTGACACAAAAGTTTAGTAGTTGACGGCGCCACGTGAACACGTGGCGATAGTCTTACAGTCTATCACACCCGACCAACAAGAGGAGTGGTTCCGGGAGTCATAATAGTCG
>BLSH010165864.1:16348-26741 GCA_018402905.1 Glandirana rugosa
TTGGCCTTCCAGGAAATAGATGCTGTAATAGACTCTCAGGGACGTTATGTTTTTATATATGGTAAATTGTCTGGCATGACTCTTATTTTGGCCTTTCTCTATATACCCCCCATTTTCTAGAGAGGTGCTCCAGCTGTTGCTGGCGTATCAAATAGATAAACCAGATGTTCCTACTCTGATTATGGGGGATTTTAATGGATATGTGCACCCCCAACTCGACAGGCATCCTCCGGTCACGGGCCCGGTGAGCGGACGGGGCACTGTGCTGGGCCGTCTGCTGACCGAGGTGGGCTGGACAGATGTTTGGCGACTGAGGCACCCTAACACCAAACAGTTTTCTTGCTTCTCCAAGACCCCCGGATCCCTCTCCCGTATAGATCTATGCATAGGGTCATCAAATATTCTCCATGCAGTGGATGGGGTTGAATACCATCCCAGGGGAGTGTCTGATCACTCACCTGTGGTGGCATGCCTGGTTACGGGCCCCTGTTCCACACTACCCAGAGCCCCATGGAGGTTTAATCCCTTCTGGCTCAAGCTGTTCCCAGACCGGGAGGGGGTGGGCCGCCAGATAGCGTCATTTTTTAAGGACCATCTCGACCATGGAGACCCGCTGACTAAATGGGACGTCTTCAAGGCGTACTTGAGAGGGGTCCTCATCGCCGAAATCCACACAATAAAGTATAATTCTCAGGCTTTGAGAGACCTAGTGGAGAATCAGCTAAGCAGCCTAGAACTTGCATACGTTACAAATCCCACAGACTTGGCAAGGGAGGCATGGATGGCGGCCCAGGATTCTCTGGACCGTCTGAGATCCTCCGCTGCGGAGAAAAAGCGTTTTTTCTCCAAAGCCGCATTCTATGAGGAGGGTGAGAGGACAGGACGATTATTGGCAAAAATTGCCAGATCCCAAACCCCATCCCCCACCATAGGAGCGCTGCGAACAACGGCGGGGAGGGTTGTGAATGATCCAGACCTTATAGTCCTAGAGTTGGCCTCATTCTACACTGATCTTTACAAACCCAGGGAAAACTATTCGGATGCCTCATTGGAGGAATAACTGGACTCCATATCCCTCCCTGCACTGTCCCCAGAAGACAGGAGGGATCTAGATGCACCTCTGACACTGGAAGAACTGCGGGAGGCGGTGGGTACGTTTGCTATAGGTAAGGCTCCGGGGGATTACGGCATCCCTGCGGAGGTTTACTCAGAATATGGGGAGGAGTCCCTTCCCCAACTGCTGGAGGTCTTCAACGTCTCCAGAGACCGGGGTTCTCTTCCCCCATCCATGACTAGGGCCACAATAGTCCTCATACTTAAACCAGGCAAAGATCCACTTGACCCCGGCTCCTACAGACCTATATCGTTGCTGCAGAGCGATATTAAGATCCTTGCTAAGGTCTTAGCCTTACGACTTAACAGAGTTATTCACACTATTGTCCACCCTGATCAGGCTGGCTTTATGCCGGGCAAGTCAACAGCCACCAACCTCAGGAGATTATTTGTTAATATCCAGACCAGGGCGGACAATACTGGACAGAGAGCACTCCTTTCATTGGATGCCAATAAGGCATTCGACAGTGTTAGCTGGAGGTACCTGTGGGCGGTCCTGTCTAGAATGGGATTTGGGGACATGTTTATATCCTGGACGAGACTCCTATATAAGACCCCACAGGCTGCAATACGAGTCTCTGACAGGGTGTCACCTCCATTTGCTCTGGGCAGGGGGACTAGACAGGGATGCCCCCTGTCCCCCCTGCTCTTTGCACTGGCCATCGAGCCTTTGGCCGCCCAGGTGCGAGAGGACGCCCAGATTGTCGGATTTAACTATGGCACATTGCATGAAAAAATTATGCTATACGCTGACGACATGCTCCTATTTCTTGGAGATGTCTCCGAGTCGCTGACAAGAGCTATGTCCCTTATAACGCGATTCGGACACTTCTCTGGCTTAACTATAAACTGGACTAAATCTGCAATGTTAGTATTAGATGAACTGCCGGAAGGAGAGAGGATATCCCAGAATAATATCCCCCTAGTCACTAACTTTAAATACCTGGGGGTCCAGATTTCACCTAAACCAACAGATTTCTGTAACTTGAACATAAACCCACTCCTCACCAAATTCAGAGACAAAATTGACATATGGAATAGGCTAAAACTGTCCCTAGCAGGTAAAGTAAATTTAATTAAAATGATCTTGATGCCCCAACTCCTATATATGATACATAACACCCCGGTGGTGATCCCTCTTAAAACGTTTCGAGTAGTGAACTCCCTGTTCAGGCGCCTTCTGTGGTCCGCAAAAGTCCCCAGAATAAAATTAGAACAGTTGCAATACTCCAAGGATGGGGGAGGGCTAGCTCTGCCCAACCCCTGGCTATACTACTTAGCGGCACAGCTGCAACAACTGGTGGGGATGATGTCCCAAGACACGAATTCCCCTACGGCCAGGTTACTACTCTGGGGAGCACGGGCAAGGTCCATTCCGGAGGGGTTGGAGGCACAACAATTCCAGAAACCGAACAAAAGAATGCCCACATATGCCTTACTGCAAAAAATATGGAATAAGGCCAAGCAACTCCAGGGGGTGCGGGGGTTCACTGAGTTCAGCCCCATATGGAACAATGCCTCATATGAGGAACTGGTCAAGCTAAATCAGGGTCCAAAATGGAGCGCATATGGTATTACCCACCTCTTCCAGATTTTCTGCAATGGCAAACTTCTCCCCTTTAATACATTACAAGAGAGGCATGCCCTACCAACTAGTATGGCCTTCTACTACCTGCAGCTACAGCACGCGGTGAGGGCGCAAGGGGAGGGTACAGAGTGGTCTCAATCGTCCACCCCTATATTCCACTTGATTAAGACAGCTACTATGACTAAGGGTTTTATTCCTATGTGCTATAACATGCTCCTACGTGATTACCTGGACAACCATCCTATGAAGGCAAGGCAGAGGTGGGAAGAGGACCTGGGTGAGGTGTCCGGGGACCAGTGGGAGGATGCCTTACAATCACTTCCCATCTGCTCCCTGAACCAAGCACAGAGAATTTCACAACTTTTTATTTTAACACGGTCCCACCGCACCCCGGTGACATTACATAAAATGGGGGTACTGGCGAGTCCCCTTTGTAAAAAATGCAGGGTGGGAACGGGTGACCTCATCCACCTCCTATGGCGGTGCCCGAAGCTTCACAGATATTGGAGGGGGGTCCTGGACACTATAAACAAAGTATTCCTCACAACCATACCGCTGAATCCCATTCACTGTATATTGGGATCCCTAGAGGATATCATCACAGTTGAACATACCTGAGTTGCTGTCTCCAGGGCCCTCTTCCAAGCTAGGAAATGAATACTTCTGAAGTGGACACTAGATATGCCACCATCAACCAGGTTATGGATTACACATATGGGTTATGCCCTTAAGCTGGAACACTACATCTACCAACACAGGGGATGCCCCGGTAAGTTTGAGAAAATATGGGCGCCGTGGCTGGACACCCCCGGGCTAAGTCCTCTAGAATTGGTTGCTCAGCGGCTGCTGGCCGGCCTTTGAGGAATAGAGACCCTGGGCAACTTCGGGATCATTACTGTGGAGGGGAGGGTACCGGACCAGTATCGGGTGACCATGGGGGAGGCTCGGTTGCAAAAGGTGGAGAGAGGGGGAAATTGAGAGACTCAGGAAACGTACAATTTTTAGTCTGCAGTTTAACTCCTGCTGTCATAACCTTTTGTCCCTTTTCCCACACGTAGAAAAATATGTCTTGCCGAAAAGGTCGGACTGTTCCTCATACGGGAATGGAGGGGTTTTGATAGTCATTATCATTCTAATCAATGTAATGCTCACAATGAGATAACTTATAAGCCTAAAAGCTGTAACTATACCGTTATGATGTAATGCAAAATGTATAGGTTCCATGTATGCCTTTTTATTCTGTATTGCTTTTCCTTTGTACTTTGGTCAATAAACACCAGTTTGATTTAAAAAAAAAAAAAAAAACCCTTTGTGTCAACTTGTGTGCATGTTATCAGGCCAAAATCACCAGGGCATGTAAACTTTTGATCAGGGTCATTTGGGTAGTTTCTGTTGTCATTATGATTTAAAATGAGTAAACACAGTTGATTGATAATAAATGGCTTCAGCCAAACACTAATCATGAGTGAAAGAAAAGTTTTTGTGTTATCATTCATATTCTCTGAAAAAAGAAATCATAAATTCTGCCAGGGTATGTAAGCTTATGAGCACAACTGTATATATAAAAATGCTCTTATTGGTACATGTGTAAAAAGTACTTAAACCAAATCATCTGTCTTCACAACTGAGGAATGCACACAGCACCATCTACTGTACTAGGGTTAGTATAGTATGTAAACAGCACACTTGCTGGCACCTATCCTGAGAGATACAGTTGTGTTCGAAATAATAGCAGTGTGTTTAAAAAAGTGAATAAAGCTCAAAATCCTTCTAATAACTTTTATTTCCATACACACAAATGCATTGGGAACACTACACATTCTATCCCAAATTAAAACATGAAAAAATATATCACATTTGTGCTGTTCCTCTAAAAAAATTGAAGAAAAGTGAATATTAGACTGTTCAAGAAAACAGCAGTGTTTGTATTCTTCTTTACAAACTCAAACATTCACTATATAAACTGAAAAATGTTTGAAGATTTTGCTTTCCTTTGAATCACTTAACTAATATTTAGTTGTATAACCACTGTTTCTGAGAACTGTTGTACATCTGTGTTGCATGCAGTCAACCAACTTCTGGCATCTGTGAACAGGTATTCCAGCCCAGGATGATTGGACTACATTGCACAGTTCTTCTCTATTTCTTGGTTTTGCCTCAGAAACTGCATTTTTGATGTCACCCCACAAGTTTTCAATTGGATTAAGAACCGGGGATTGGGCTGGCCACTCCATAACGTCAATCATGTTGGTCTGGAACCAAGATGTTGCACGTTTACTGGTGTGTTTGGGGTCGTTGTCTTGTTGGAACACCCATTTCAAGGGCATTTCCTCTTCAGCATAAGGCAGCATGACCTCTTCAAGTATTCTGATGTATTCAAACTGATCCATGATCCCTGGTATGCGATAAATAGGCCCAACACCATAGTATGAGAAACATCCCCATGTCATGATGCTTGCACCACCATGCTTCACGGTCTTCACAGTGTACTGTGGCTTAAATTCAGTGTTTGGGGGTCGTCTGACAAACTGTCTCTGGCCACTAGACCCAAAAAGAACAATCTTACTTTCATCAGTCCACAAAATGTTGTGCCATATCTCTTTAGGCCAGTCAATGTGCTCTTTGACAAATTGTAACCTCTTTAGCACATGTCTTTTTTTCAACAGTGGGACTTTGCGGGGGCTTTTTGCAGATAGCTTGGCTTTACATAGGCGTCTTCTAATTGTAACAGTACTCACAGGTAACTTTGATCTTCCTGGAGCTGATTGTTGGCCGAGTCTCCCATTTTGGCTATTCTTCTATCCATTCGAATGGTAGTTTTTCGCTTTCTTCCACGTCTTTCAGGTTTTGGTTGCCATTTTAAAGCATTTGCGATCATTTTAGCTGCGCAGCCCATCATTTTCTGCACTTCTTTATATTTTTTCCCTTCTCCCGTCAGCTTTTTAATCAAGGTATGATGTTCTTCTGAACAATGTCTGGAACGACCCATTTTCCCCAGAATTGCAGAGAGAAATGCACTGTAACCAGCATGTACAACATTTGCTGCCTTCCTTTCTTAAATAAGAGCAATAATTGCCACCTGTTTTTCAAAGAATGAATGACCTCACTAATTGAACTCCACACTGCTATTATTTTGAACATGCCCCTTTCAATTAGTGATTCAATTACACAGAATCAGCAGCATGCATGTCGTGACTGTTGGATTTCTATAATCTACTACACCTGCTAGTAAATTATTTGCCATATAAAAATATAATTTCTACCAAAAACAGTGATTGATCAGGTTAGTGATGTCTGACTGCTATTATTTTGAACATAACTGTATATGGAGCCGCCCATTTCTGACTTCTCATAAGCTCTGCTAATTTCCAGTCTGTAAGGCTGAGTCAGTAAACCTATATAAAAAAGGTACATTTGCATAGGCGTTTTGCCATGGTCTAAACCCCAGTGGCAGGAATCTACCAATTCCTGAGGCTGGGTTTGACAGCTGTGAGGAGCTAGCTGTAGCCACATAACCCACACACTATAATGACAGGACGTCAGTGGCTGCATCTAATCATGGCTGTTTGCACAGCCAGCGATGACCTGCGGTAATCGCAGCTGCATGCACATTGTTCATGCTCGATGGCTGAAGCTAGCCTCTAACAGCTGTCAAACCCAGCATCAGGAATCAGTAGATTCCTGCCACCGGAATTAGCACTGTGGCAAAACACTGGTGTGAATGTACCCTAAAACTGGGCACATGCATATAGATTGTTTCACTCAGCATACAGGCTGAATTAAAGAAACTTAGCAGGATCCCTCCATTCTTGCTGAAGAGCCCAGATGGATGAATCTTCCGCTGCACACCACCGACTGTCAGAAAACCAGAGCGGCGCCTGCATCTAATAGGATGCAGACACAATTTTCCACCTGGCTCCTTCCACTGAAAAATGTTGCGTGGAGTGGTGTTGACAGATAGCACTCACTGAAAGCAAGACCACCATTTAGGTGGGGGTTCCAGGAGGGGGGAATCGCCCCATTTAAGTGCATCAAAACATGAAATAGATTGACTTGTTACATATCATATAGGATTCTAGAGGTGATGAAGGGAAAGGGATTGGAGTTCTCTCTCTCGCGGTCAGTGCTGGCTCAATAAAGAAGGCATACAACTAAAGTATAATAATTATAGCTGTTGTAAACCTCAGACGTGAAATACAAAGAAAGCATTTTTTAGCATGTCCAGAGCACTTAGTGTCATTTCCGTCTACTGCCTCCTTTCTATGCCGCTACATGCATCACTTCTTAAAGCTTGGCTCACATATATGGGAATTGGATGCATTTTTAACCGCATCCAATTCACATAACATGTGAATGTGACCAGCTCTGAATGGAGGTCGCGGTTTTGAGAAGGGTCCTGTGCGTTTTTGGGTTCAGTTCAGGTGCGAATTCAGGCAACATTTTTTATCTGAATCACACCTGAACCGGTGAACAAGAAACGCACTGAACTCCGGAATGAAAACCGCAGCTGGACATGTGTGACAGCCTCAGCTCTGTTTCTGTGTGAATTGGTGTGTCCCTTCTGTCCAATCAGGGCTCAGAGCTCCCCTCACTGCAATCTGCAGAGCGTAGCTTCAGCTCCCCGCCCCCTGATTTTTAGAGCTGAGAGATTCCGTGTAAGTTCTGCACTTTGAACTATTCTAGAAAAGATAGTTACACAGATAAACAGGTACAACTTATGTAGGAGTATTGGTTTCATCTCTGTGTATCACCTGAGGCCAATCACTTCACTGGGTATGTATTGGTTTACAACCACTTTACTACTGTGTCACATGATGCATTGGAGAATAGGAAATACATTTCTTGATTCAAGAGTTAATAAATTCAACAGGGTAGGGAGTTGATGCCACACACATACATACAACTGGGACAGCTTTTAATCGCATCAATAACAAACTTTGTTTCAATGTGATCTAGCAATGATTGTGCAAGTATTGTTGCATGTTCCTCTATACCTAGAAGTAGTAGGTATTTCACTGAAAGAATCACCTGGACAGCAGAACAGTGAAGGAAATGCACAGTGGTGTAGTGGATAAAACTCTCGCCTAGCAGAAAAAGGGTCGCTGGTTCGAATCCCGACCACGACACTACCTGCATGACGTTTGCATGTTCTTTGTGCCTGCAAGGGTTTCCTCTGGGTACTCAGGTTTCCTCCCACACTCCAAAGACATGCTGGTAGATTAATTAGATCCTCTCTAAATTGGCCCTAGTACATGTATGTATGCATATGAGTTAGGGACCTTAGATTGTAAGCTCCTTGAGGATAGGGACTGATGTGAATGCCCAATATATATATATATATGTAAAGAGCTGCATAAACTGATGGTGCTATACAAGTACCTGAAATAAATAAATGTAAATATATAGTGCCAAGAATGGTATGTGTAAAGCAAACCTGTTGCTTTGCCCCCACCCCCACCCCCCCAATACATTTGCTTTCAAGTTGGTCATACACTGATCGGAATTTAGCAAGGACTAGTCAAATTGCAATCAGTGTGTGGCTGTCCCCCTTGACAAAGTTGATTCTTTTATAGAGACATGCTGGAAAACATTTATAGATCATTGGGAAGACGCTCATCAGTGTGCTTTGTGGGAACTGCTGTCAGAATACAATGTCCTGGCCAGGGAATTCCTCCATCCACTTCATTTGGCATCCACATGCCAGGGTGCTAGGGGTAACCTTAGACTCTGAACTGTCCTTTCAGGACCACATCCAATCATGCTGCCTCAGCAACATCTCTAGAATACGCTCCTTTTTAACCAGTGACACCATCAAGCTTCTAATTCACTCTCTGGTAATCTCTCTCCTCATTGGATTACCTTTACATACATTATCCCCCCCTTCAGTCCATAATGAATGCTGCTGCAAGACTTATCCACCTTACCAACCACTCAGTGTCCTCCACCCCTCTCTGCCAATCTCTTCACTGGCTTCCACTCACCCAACAAATAAAATTCAAAGTACTAACATTAACTTACAAATCCATCCACAACTCTGCCCACAGCTACATTTCTAACCTAGTCTCAAAATACCAACCAAGCCGCCCTCTTCGGTCCTCGCCAGACCTCCCGCTCTCTAGCTCCCTAGTCACCTCCTCCCATGCTCGCCTCTAGGATTTCTCCAGAGCTTCTCCCATCCTTTGGAACTCCCTACCCCAATCTGTCCGACTGTCTCCTAATCTATCCATCGTTAGACGATCCCTGAAAACCTCTCTCTTTAAAGAAGCCTATCCTGCTTCTATCTAATACACTGTCTTACTTTCTACATCAGCTCATTCCCGACAGCTATTACCTTTTGTATGAATTGACCCTCCCTCTTAGATTGTAAGCTCTAATGAGCAGGGCCCTCTCATTCCTCTGGTACCAAATTGTGATGTAACTAATGTCTGCCTTCATTTCGTAAATCGCTGTGCAAACTGTTGGCTATATAAATCCTGTATAATAATAATAATAATAATAATTGGTGTGGATGAAGGAATCTAAAAATAATGAACAGTGTATAACCAGCTTAAGTAGAACGGCAAAACTTTATTTTTTATTTTGGATAGGATAAAAGGAGGGTTATAATCCCTGTCAGATTTTTTTTTTTTTTTTTTTTGCCATCTGTGTCCCAATGCAGAGATTTCCCTTCACTTCCTGTTCCATAGCCAAACAGGGAAATCCCTGTAAATTAAGGGAATACCCTGGGAACCCCCACGTCACCAGAATTAGTGTCACCATTGGAAGAGTTTCTCTCTATTCCTTTTCTGGGGACAACCCAAAATTTGGGATTTTCTTTTACTTTCATTTTCAATGATAATGGTAAACAGGACAAATAGAGAGGGTAAATCTCCATAATGGGGGCAGACAGCACTAAAATCCTGACAGGGGTTCTAATCCCTCTCCCCTCTCTCTAAAACGAATAAAAAAGGGTTTGCCTTTAGTTATACTTTAATTCTAAAGGGTATGTTTATAAACCAGTGAATGTGACTTCCACCAAACATTCACTGCAGGTGAATGCTCCTGGTGCATGTGTTTTAAACTAGAGTGACTGATTCATCTGAAGTCAAAGTTTGGTAAATGTTAGTTTTTTTGCTTTATTAACCCCTTGCCGACCACCGATCGGCATTTGACGGCGGCAAGGTGGCTCGTGAGCGCAAATCGCCGTCATATGACGGCGGCCGCGCTCACGAGCTTAGTGAGCGCCCGCGCGCCGCTGGATGCGCGCCCACTGTGTTCGGGGAGGGCCAGGGAGCGGGTGCGGCGGCTCCGATTGCCGTCGGCTACCCGCGATGGCCCCCCCGGAGCGAAGGAACGGAGGTCCGTGTATGTAAACACGGACCTCCGTTCTGTGTGAGGGGGAAGGGCTGTGATCACAGCCTTCCTGTATACGAAGGCTGTGACCACTTCCCTTCCCCAGCCAGGGCAGTCCCCCTGTTAGAACACGCCCAGGGAACATAGTTAACCCTTAGAGCACCCCCTGCAGGTTAACCCCTTCACTGCCAATGGCATTTACACAGTAATCAGTGCATTTTTATAGCACTGATGTCACCCGCGCGTAGGTCGCCGCGCGCCCGCGAGTGATTCGAGCACTCGCGCCGGCGGCAGTATACTGCCGCTAAACGCGAGTGCTCGGTGGAACGGCGGCAGTTTACGGCTAGCCACCAGCCGTTC
>BLSH010165864.1:163363-186585 GCA_018402905.1 Glandirana rugosa
TCAAATGACAGTAAGTTTGAAATCCCCCCGGTCTGACACCGGGTACCTTCATCTTTTACAGGACCGTAATCTCCCACATTTATTACGGGGTACTAACCATAATCCCCCGCATTATCACAGGGTAAAAACCATAATCACCCTCCTTATCACACGGTAGTAGCCACAGTCACCCTCGTTAACACGGAGTAACAGGTACCGTCCTCGATATAGGGTGACAACGACTGTCGGTTTGACAGCCTTGCACTACATAGTTGAAGGTAAATCTAAAGCAAACTGAATAAGAAAATGATATAATGTATGGCCAGCTTTACTCTTAACCTAACACCTTAGGCCAGTGGTCTCCAAACTGTGGCCTGGAGGCCAGATGCTTGCTTTTATCCGGCCCTTGGGGCATTATTCTCCCCCACTGTCAGCAACAGTGGGATATAGCTCCTGCCATGGACAATGAGGCACAATTGCTCCCACTGACACCGATGATGGCACACTATTCCTCCCACTAATACCAAAAATGGGACACTATTACGCCCCCTAATACCAATCATGGGGCATTATTTACACCCTCTAATGCCAGGACATTTTCTACTTCCATGGGCCACAGTCTGGCCCCCCTAAAGTTTGAATGACAGTAAACTGCCCCTTTGTTTAGACAGTTTGGAGACCCCTGCCTTAGGTTAATTAACCCCTACAAGCCTCCACTCAACTGATCCTACACTATAAAGGCAGACCATAGATTAAGCAACCATGGGAGCAGGAAAAAAAATCGCTCATTTTCCCCATCAGTGCAATCAGTGTTGATGGGGGAATCCCACCCACAATCTCTATTGTGTTCTTCCGGCGGGGGAGCCATCCCTGCCAGGAGAACACAGTGATTATTGACAAGATTTCATCTGCCTATGGCCGGCTTAATTGTCATGGTAGATAGCTATGTACAGAGATCTCACAGTAACTTGGATCCCTGCTGTGCAAGGGGTGCCAGGAAGGGAATACAACGATACATTCAGGTGCTCATGCTAAAGTGTATTTAAAAGTACTTTTAATGATCTGTTAATGAACACATAGCTGGAGTATATGTCATTTTTTTATTTGCATGGCGTTCAGCTTTAAATTATGTATGCCTTTACAGTCACTGCATTTCAAGTACCCCCTGGTGTGTGTTTGCTTATTCCAAGTACCGCCTGAAGTGTTTAGAAAACATTTATACACATTTAGGAAGTGCTGTAATAAAGATAAATATGCAGATTTGTTATACATATGATTTATTATTTCCTAACATTTTAAAGTGTTATTGGGATTGCAGATGAACAGCCAGGAATATCCTCTGTACCTGGCAGCCTTAGTGTTGCACACGCCACTTGGTTAGGAGAGAGGTTTGCAGGAGGCTATAGACTACACTGCATTTTTAGGATGTCCGTCCTATGCTCTTGTGTATATCAGTGACCATAGAGATGCAGATTATATTTAGAGAAAGATTTGGAGCCGCTTGATCAGTGGAAGATTCATGAATCTACCCAACATTCCTGACCAATAGTTATCCCCTTAGGTGCCACTCTCTTCTAACAGAAAATTTGATTGATGGCTGCCTTTATGTGTGTGTATAGATCTCATATGTCTTCCAACTGATATGGGATGTTTGCAGGGCTGGCCCAAGATATTGTGCTGCCTGGGTCCAAGAATAAAATGCTGCCCTGCCCCCCCCCAAAAAAAAAAAAAATCACGCCCACCAAAAGGCCCCCACATCCATTATTTTATATCATGATAATTAAAACTAAAATGAAATTCACGAGGAAGTCCGATTTACATGCAACAGCACCTATATGTAAAATTATATGACATACCATTATGTTCAATTCCAAGGGGCAGGCTGGGGTAGTATATAGACAGGCTAGGGTAGTATATGGACAGGCTAGGGTAATATATGGACAGACTAAAATAGTAAATGGGCATGCTAGGGTAGTATATGGACAGGCTAGGGTAGTATAGGGGCAGGCTAGGGTAGTATAGGGGCAGGCTAGGGTAGTATAGGGGCAGGCTAGGGTAGTATATGGACAGGCTAAGGTAGTATATGGACAGGCTAGGGTAGTAAATGGGCACGCTAGGGCAGTATAGGGGCAGGTTAGGGTAGTATATAGACAGGCTAGGGTAGTATACGGACAGGCTAGGGTAGTATATAGACAGGCTAGGGTAGTATAGGGACAGGCTAGGGTAGTATATGGGCAGGCTAGGGCAGTATAGGGGCAGGCTAGGGTAGTATATAGACAGACTAGTATATAGACAGGCTAGAGCAGTATAGAGATGGGCTAGGGTAGTATAGGGCAGGCAGAGTGGCCCAGGGGGCAGTTGTCAACATGACACACATAACTGCTGGAAAAAAAATCTTAGTCATCAATTTGCTGGGTAAATAGAAGAGAAGGAGAGGTGGTTCAATTTGTTGCCCCTCTCAAAGTGCTGCCTGGGTCCAATGGACCCACTGGGACCCATGGTAGGACCAGCCCTGGATGTTTGTAGTCTTCAAGGCTGCCCATAGCTGTTAGATATGGTTGTCATTGTCTATGGCAAAATCTGTAATGGACTGGAATAACTGCTAAGAAAAGGAAACCTCAGGCAGCGTAATGTACCTAAACATTAGTTTTAAATAGGGAAAGTTAGAACCTCTGTCAGTTTTTTTTTCTTTTTTTTTGTAGTTTGTGTCCCACTGGGGGAATTTCCCTTGATTTTCTTATCCTGAGACACAACAGGCAGTGGGAGGAAATCTCTCCAAAGTGAGGGGAAATCCCCTCTTAGACAGTTGTCACAGAAACAGGTGTCCCCATTGGAAGGTTTATCCTTGCCTCCTGGTCTGGTGACAACTGTAAAATCTTGGCAAAGGTTACCAGGACAACTCTCACTGGTGGGGACACAGGGAGT
Source organism: Glandirana rugosa (assembly GCA_018402905.1). Taxonomy (NCBI): domain Eukaryota; kingdom Metazoa; phylum Chordata; class Amphibia; order Anura; family Ranidae; genus Glandirana; species Glandirana rugosa. The sequence goes on from BLSH010165864.1 coordinate 166,268, forward strand.
AAACCTGACAAAAATTCTAATCCCTCCATATGCCTACAAAATAAAACAAAACATTTTGGTTTTATATACTGTATACTTTTCATATACTTTACTTGTCTTACACTAGAAGATGCAGATGCATAACAGGTGTCAAACTGGCAGCCCTCCAGTTGTTGCGGAACTACAAGTCCCATGAGGCATTGCAAGGCTGACAGTTACAAGCATGACTCCCACGGGCAGAGGCATGACGGGACTTGTAGTTCCACAGCAGCTGGAGGGCCGCCAGTTTGACACCCCTATAAAGCCATTCCCTGGTTTGAATAAAGCTGCAACTCCCAGACTTTTGACAAAAGTTAAAAACAAACCTGATGTAAAGGGGACAATAAAAAAAAACACAGATTTCTATGTACTAATGCAGCCATCATATGATTGCATCTACTGTTTAGAGACCCTGTCGCCAGACCATTCATTTAAACAACAATCTTCCCATAAGATTATATGTGCAATTAACATTTCATGTATGAATTTTATTTTTACCAGTAAAAGCCTCCCTTGTATAGACATCCAAAAGCCCTAAAGTTGCTGCTAAGCACTTTCATCTTAGATGTAATGTCAGCAGCTTTAGCAGACTTGGAGCTATCAATAAAGAGACACTCTATAGTATTCCTCTTTGCTGCTCTCCACTACTTAAATGATTATTTATAAATGGAAAGGGTGGAGGAGCTGGGCCAGCACAGAGTGTACTTAGACACTCCCTAAAGAAGAGAGGGATATAATGTGCAAAATAGGAGGGGCTGTGCTAAGTATCTGACACCTGTTTGGAGTTTATTACAAGTCAGTAAAACAATGTTTCTGGAAAAGAAAAATACTGCAAGTAAGCAAATTATTGTAAAGCTTATTTTTTTAATTAAAATAATAAACATTTTATACTTACCTGAGTGGCCCTGAATATCCTCTTCTGGGGTCCCCCGCTAGCACTCTAGGCTCCTTCTCTTCTCGGTGTGTCATCATAGCAAGTTGCTTCCTATGGGGGAGCACCTGCAGGTTGACACACATAGCCAATGGCTATTGCTGCTCTAACTGAGTCCTGTGAGGAGAGAGCAGTGCTGCTGCACTTGGGCACAGTGCTGGATTGAGATAAGACTCAAGTAAGTATTACAGTGGTTGTCTACCCAATTTTTGTACTTTTACCTACAGGTAAGCCTATAATGAGGCTTACCTGTAGGTAAAATTAATATCCCCTAAACCTGTATGGTTTAGGAGATATTCCCTCTCTAAGATGCTGCGGCGTCACGGCGCATGCGCCGTGTATGTCCAGGCAAGGGCCGGACCTTGCCGGAAAGACGGGTCCCACGCACATGCGCGGGAGTGACGTCTCGCAGCTCCAGCCAGTCACAGTGCCGGAGCCACTTACCCAGAAGCAAGATCCGAGGGAAGATGTCCACTCCCTCAGTGGGGACCGAGCAGCCCGGTCGGATCTTTGTTTCAAGGTAAGTATTTCATAATGAGCTAGTATGCAGTGCATACTAGCTCATTATGCTATTGTCTTGCAGGCTTTTATTTTTAAATTTTTTTTTTAATGGGTAGACAACCGCTTTAACCTACAGGTAAGCCTATAATAAGGCTTACCTGTAGGTACCCTGCATATCTCCCAAACCTGCACGGTTTAGGAGATATACAGTGTAAATGCATGTGCCAACGTCATCGGCACATTTGCAGTGAAGAAACGGCCCGACTGGGCCGTTTCTTCACTAAGTGAGCCGTAAATGACGGCCCACGTGCGCATGCGCAGGAGTGACATCAGCGCGGCTCCTGCCAATCACAGCGCTGGAGTCTGCGCTGTGATTGGTCGGCGCCCGGGATCCCAGAAGAAGAGGGACTCAGCATGTTGCCGGTCACAGTGGTGCTTGGAGATCGCTGCTACAGCATCAATCTAAGGTAAGCATTTCATAATGAGCTAGTATGCGATGCATACTAGCTCATTATGTCTTTCTCTTTTAGGTGTTTTTTTTTTTTTACTTGACAACCACTTTAAGGGAGGTGAGGGGCAAATACAACCAATGGGACATGTTTTACCTTAATGTAGAGAAAGCATTAAGATAAGAAAAATGGTGGGCAGCACGGTGGCTTAGTGGTAGGCACTTCTGCCTGACAGCATTAGGGTTGTCAGCTCAAATAGCAACCACTGCACTACCTGCACAGAGTTTGCATGTTCTCCCTGTGTCTGCGTGGGTTTCCTCCAGGTATTGCGGTTTCCTCCCACACTCCAAAGACCTACTGGTAGGTTAATTGGCTTCTGTCTAAATTGACTCTAGTATATGCCTGAATGGGAGACCTTAGACTGTAAGCTCCTTGAGGGCAGGGACTGATGTGAATGTACAATGCACTGCATAAATTGTCAGTGCTATATAAGTAAGTACCTAATAAATAAAATTGTCCTGCCTTTAGAACCACTTTAAAATATTTGTTTTTTCTGCGCTTTTACCTGCAATTTTACGTGTAAAAAGATGCTGTCTTATGTCTTATAAGCTGGGCAAATAATGTGCATCTCGTACAGCTTCTTTATATCTATATTAATAAATCATAATTCTGCCCAAAAACAATGGACACACAGGTAAGGAGATCCATACACTAGCCTATTATTGCAAGGAATGTATTCATATTAAGCTTCCATTTATTAATCAGTTTATGTATTAGCTTAAAGTGTTTGTAAAGGTATTTTTAAAAAAATTAAGATAACAAACATGTTATATGTACCTGCTCACTGTAATGGCTTTGCACAGAACAGCCGGAACCTCCTCTTCTAGGGTCCCCCACTGGTGATCCAGGCATCTCTTCTTCTTTATGTGCTCCATAGCAAGTCACTTGCTATGAGGCCACACCCGTTGGCTCGATCCCGAACCAGACTGTGTGCATCTATTAACACACACAACGCAGCTCAGCTCTGCCCTCCACTCTCTGCAGGATTTGATTGATAGCAGCAGGATCCAATGGCTGCTGCCTCTGGGAGCAGCAAGAGAGAGGAGAGAGCCACTGCAGACGGGCACAGCACTGGATCGAGATAGGACTTAGGTAAGTACAGAAGGAGGGGAGGGAAGCGCCAGCTAAGTGTAGCATGCCAATATGAATTTAATAACAATGGATAAAAAACACTCACAAAGGTAAGTTGAAAACATGCTCATCTTGCAGTAGGGTCTCTGTCCATTCCTAATCCGTCCTGCAGGCCTGCTGGTAATGGACAGAGATCCTGTTGCCAGAATAGCATGTTTTTAACTTACCTTTGTGAGTGTTTTTATCTATTGTTATTAAATTCATACTTGGCATACTGCACTTAGCTGGTGCTTCCCTGTTCTTCTTTTTCTCCATTTGGTTTACAGAGCTGGTCACATCCCTGAAGATCGCAGCCGCAGGTGGCCATGTGCCCTCTTCTCCATTTCATTTCATGGACTCATGCTATTAAAGAGGAAGTAAACCCATAATGGCTATTATGCATCGCATAATAGCCCATTATCTGCCACTTACCTGCAAACGAAGCCTGCGGCGTCCAGCGATGTCCCTTCTGCTGGCAGCGTCCATCTTCTACCCTCTTCCTTCCGGGGCCGTGACTCCGGCGCTGTGACTGGCCGGAGTCGGGTGACGTCACTCCCGCCAGACACGCCAAGGTCGCAGTGGAGTTACGGCACACAGGCCGTTCCTTCACTGCGCATGTGCCAACATGATGTCGGCACAGCTTCAACACTGCATATCTCCTGAACCGTACAGGTTTGGGAGATATGCAGTGCACCTACAGGTAAGCCTTATCATAGGCTTACCTGTAGGTTAAAGTGGTTGTCACAAGTTGACAACCACTTTATGGACTAATGTAGCCCAGAGTCTTGGGACTTTAGAAACGTATGCTGGCTGGACATTTAACTTATAGTGGCCCAGAATTGGTTGTTCCTTAAGTATAAAGGGGGCTGAGGGGGCGATACAAACATTGAGGCATTTATAACCAGGGAGTGCATTAAGGTAAATCATGAAAAGGCTTTAGAACCACTTTAAAGCAGAACTCTACCAAACCTTGTTTTCTTCAAGTCTTTTTGGAGTGAGGCAGTGAGAAATGAGTTTTATCATTACTGGGTCTTTATTGCTGTCCATGACCAATCCTCAAAACAGAGGTATTAAGGCTTTGCTGTCACCTGAAATTTCTGGTTTACTCTCTGGAGAACATACTATATTCCTATGAAGAATCCATTAAGGGGTCAGTGACACCATAATAGCAAAACTTTCAGCTCACAGCCAAGCCCTGGCTGTAACAGTAGAACCTGAAGGGGAAATCTTACTGTAGGGATCACAGATAGCAATAATGGCCATGTGTCAGCTTTAGATAAGTTCCTTAGAGCTCACACAGAAAACCTGCAACAGATAACAGATTTTTTCTGTATAGTTTTTAGAAAAGGGGATGATACTTTCACTGTCCTTGCATTGCTGTCAAATATCACCTGATACAGCAATGAAAGATGCAGTGGGTCCCACTGGGATAGAGTCAAGGCAAGGACAAGCAGACCTCACTACCTGTCATTCTCGATGAGAGCACCCGGCCGATAGCGAGTTTATTATTACAGACAGGTTTCGTTCGAAGAGTAAAGTAAAAAGAAAAAGTAGTAAAGCAGTACTAGTCGCTATAAATTTCTACATAAAGGAACACTGGAGGAGCAAAAAAAGCTACAAAATAATTATGTGCAGTGGAAGCTTTAAGAAGACAGATATTTTCAAGGATACAGTTTTGCTCTGGAAAGAGGTGACTCAGGGGTGACTTAATTACCATGAATATCAATCTGTGAGGACAATGTAACTGCCTCTCAGCAGTCCTTATTATTAACAAGGCATCACCAAGGACAATGACATAAATGCTGGTGCCGTAAAGTGGACCGATCATCAAAAACATCATTAGATTAAAGGGAATTTCTAGTTTTCCTGTTACCCTCCATTTAATAAGAGTCCCCTTTCTGCAGTGTTGGGACTTTGGGAGGGATAAATTCTGCCACAAGCTATTGGTAAAATTTGGTACTGCAGTGCAGCCATTAATATGTATATCTCTAGGCAAAAACTTTTTGTTTTTTCACCCTTCTTTTTGCCCTGCTAACCATTGTCACTGAGAAGGTAAAGGGATATCCAAATTGTTGGACGTGTCTCCAGAACAAGAAATAGGAATATTCCAATGAGGGCACCTGTTCCAGGGACAATTCTCTAAAGAGGATAACCCCCCGTCCAGGTCCCTCGCTGGCACCATTTCTAGGTGCATAGAATCAGTAATCCAACACTGATTGTACCTTGCTACCTGGTACCCTACCATACCTTTGGTATGACGTCGCTCGACTTTTGGATCCTGAGAGGATCCGCCACTGGACAGACAATAGGAAATGTCGATGTTTCACAGGGAGCAATGTTGACACCAAAGGAATAACAACCAGCTTGATGTAAAGAGAGAAGAGGCCGTAAGCTCAGGTGACTGCAGCTTTTGGTAAGTAAATTAATTTTTTACAGCCAGCCATCAGTTAGAGGGGAATAGATTTTTCTCTTACATTTACCGATGGCTTTTCTTCAGTCTTGACCCTAGGCTAAAGTGCCATCTACATGAGTTGGACACTAGACAGAAAAAAAACACAGCACCTCCTATGGGCAGTCCTAGTTGGTAAAACCCCTCTCTGCTATAGGCAAGCCAGTTATTTTTATGTAGAGCCTCAGGAGTAAGGACTTCGTTTCCTGCTGGGGCCTGTGGCTTCGTAGCTTTTTTTTCCCCAGGTGTCCCTTCTGGTGGTGGTATCTGATTCTCATCTGAATGGGGACATTGTCCTGCCTGTTTTATGTTTTGTCCTTCACACTCTGCGGAGATTGCAATGCCATGCTTGGATGTGGTCTTGGGAGTTAATATGTACTTGTCCACTTTGGCTGTCTCCTGGTGGTCAGATTCTTGGTTTGTGCTACAGACGGTCTGTGCCTATGCCACTTGTCTTCAGTGAATCAGGCTGGCGGTGGATCCAGCCTATGCCGTTAATGGTAGGGCTTCTCCATTATGGCGCACTTTACCAAGGGAATTAGTGCCTTCTGGGGTTCCAACCTCAGGCGTCTGTGCCCCAAGTTTCTATTTTTAACTGGTTGATGTTTTTGCATCTTCAGATGCTTCCTTCGGCTGCAAAAGTTTTGCAGGAGGCTGATTGACATTCCTGGTGGTTTCCCCTGTTGTGAATGCTTTTGGGGGGGTTACCCATTTTGTTGTCTGTTTTGTATGTGACTCCTGTTTATTTTCTCACCCCTCTTTAAAGCACTGCTTTGGGTCATCCCTATGGTCAAGACTGAAAAGATGCCATGTCCGTCAATGAATGTAAGAGAAAACATGATTTTTTTGTTACTTACCATAAAATCCTTTTCTCTGAGTTCATTGACGGACCTAGCACCCACCCCTCTTGTATTGTTTTTTTTTGTGTTGAACTGCTTGGTGACTAACTAGCTAGCCTATAGCAGAGAGGGGGTTTATACCAGCTAGGATTGCCCATAGGCAGTGCTGCGTTCTTTTTCTGGCTAGTGTCCTACTTCTGTAGGTGGCGCTATAACCTATGATCCAGATTGAAGAGAAACTGTGACTGTCAATTGACTCATAGAAAGGGATTTTATGGTGAGTAACAAAAAATCCCGTTATTCCAGAGATGGGCTTTATTAAGCTGTCACTGTGATAAGAAAAGCAACAATCCTGTATGTAAAAACATGTCCTTTATTGGCTCCCTTTGGCTCTAAGAGTCATAAACATTTGGAAAAATGTAGGACAGTTGGTTTCTCCTCCTCAGCACATCTGAATCAGGAACAAAAAAATAACTCCCAAGAACCAACTGGAACTTCCTATTTTGCCTGGATTCCTGGTCTAAAATATTGGCTACGCTGCATATTTGCATCCCTCCTAGTTTCAGACACTGACAAAATTCGTAGTGGGTTCTGTTTAGAGATGTAAATAGCTATTAGCCATTAGAAGCAAAAGTATAAAATATGTGTGATTGGACTGGAGCTTTAAATACAACAGTTTTGTATTAGATGCGCAGAATTTCACAGAGCAGGCACTGGTCCTCCAAGCAATGTAAGCAACATCAGGACAGAGGTTCTGCTGGTCCTTGATAAGGAATATAGGAAGTGAAAAACTTACACACACAAGCCTTATAAGATTGGGGAGTTTCCATTTTCATTGGAAATCCCCTTTAAACTCACATCTGCACAGAAAGCATGTAATTGCTGATTGCATATATTTAACAGTACATGTGGTACATCAACAGATGATTGCATGAAGAAGGGTAATGGTTGGGGGGATGCATAGAGAAGGCTCAGCCCTGTTACTTCCCTACACAGCTTTGCAAAGGAAGAAAAATGGTCTTGACCCCAAGTGAAGAAGAAGGCCTGTTGAAGTGTCTAAGCCCAGTTCTTATGTTACTGTCTCATGGCGGGTAGTATTTAGAGTCTGTTCCATCAGTTGTTTTAGCTGCTACCTGAGCGCTTTAATGCTGCTGGATGTGGCCTCTGACATCCTCCAGAGAGTCCTTGCAATGCCACTATTGAGGTTCACACTGATGTGACATAGAATCCAACTTGTGAGACCCCAAATCGGATGGCATGTGAAATTCAATGAGAGCTGTCTTAACTGACACTGTCTGTGTGACTTTAGAAAATGTCCCTGCACTACTTTGGTCCAATTTGGATACATCTTCAATGCCACGGAGTCACATTAGCTCAGGTTCACACTGATGCGGGTTAGAAATCATGCAAGTTCAGTTAAACACAAACTATTTCCAGCCGGCAATGCAGTTCCGAACTCGGGGGAGATCTGTGCGGGTTTATGCACTGATGTCTATTGAAATCGTCCCCGAAGTCGCCAAGAGCAGTACTGGAACTACCTTTGGGAAACGGTGCGGTGCCACAAAGTCGGACGGTGCCATTGCCGGCAATGACAACTGATTTGGCATGCGATTTGACATGTCAAATCACATGCCAAATCTGCCCAGTGTAAACGAGGGCTTAGACCCCTTTCACACTGGGCAGTTTTCAGGCGCTTTAGCACTGGAAATAGCCTCTGCTAAGCGCCTGAAAACCACCTCCCATTCATTCCAGTGTGTCTTTTCACACTGGGGCGGTGCGCTTGTGGGATGGGAAAAAAAGTCCTGGTCGGTAAGTTGGTAAGTTGAAGATCGGCTGGGGTACCGACATTGCAGGCTCCATGGACAGGTAAGTGTCCATATATTAAAAAAATATACCGTATTTGTAGCTGCTGACTTTTATTTATTTTTTTCCCCCCAGGCTGGAACTCTTCTTTAAGCACTAATAAAAAGTAATGGTGGTTGTCTGAATAATTCTGTTATCCAGTTTTCATTGGTTATCAGTACTGCATCTGCTGAAAGGGGATTCTGTGTAATCAATATTATGTCACCTCCCAGTGTCTATCTATACACATATAGAATTTATGTTATTTAGGGTTAGTACCCAATGTGTCCTAGCAAGCTGACCGATCCTGACTAGCCAGGAGGAGAGCGGAGGAGGAAGATGGAATGCAGCTGCTCGATCTTCACATAGCTCTGTAGTAAGAAGTATAGTAGATATACCATAGGGTGTGCACTGCTGGTGGGCGAAGGATACCATAAATTGCCATGGGATGTAAGGGCTCCACCTACAGACACAGAGACATCTGCTAGCTTAGCAGGGTTGATTTTCATTCATTCCACTCTTTCTCAACATTTCTTAACATACTAAAGCTGAACTCCAGAACTAAATATACAGCTACATTACCTATAAGGTTGCTGTTTTACGTGCCAAAGAATTTGCACTTCTGTCCGTGCAGTATTGAGATTTACACAGCTCTGTTACACATCACAGCCCTGTCTGATTTTTCTCTGATGTATTTACATAACACACACAGGTCCTGTCCCTCCCTGTGACTGGACAGTGAAAGGAGAAGCAGTAGACTGATAAGCTTGCCGCTCTGTCACTCTGCTGTCTCCTCCTATTTTCATGTTTCTTGCACCACAGCACAACTGATTGGCTCCTTTTGCTGCTTCTCCCTCACCCATTCAGAGCTCTGCTGCACAGAGGACTGCAAAAGACTAAGGGTTCATACATGGTACAAATCTCAGCAGGGACTGGCCAAGATTTGAACCATGTATGGGCAGGCTCAATGTACCAAGTTGATCGATCGATCAACTTGGGTACAACCAGCATGTCGTATTTTACCTGCGATCATCACTAGTGGATGCTATAGCCACTAGCAATAATCACTGTGCTCTCCCGGCGGGGGCAGCTTCCCCTGCCCCCCACGCCAGGAGAAGACAATGGCCCGATAGGAGGGATTCTCGCATCAACAGTTTAGAGTTAGGACTACAGAAAATACTGGGGTGCCTTGAAGGGACTCTGTAGCTTACGCTTGTATTTGCAAATGTGTGCAAACTAAATCCCTGTTTTAATGCATACTGTACTGGATAATACAGTTGGTTGCAAGCTGGTCGGTAAGTTGAGCTGGGAATTTGCTTTTGTTTTGCCCTTACATCTGCTCCTTGCCCCAAAGGCCAGTTAAAGGTGCAGGCAGTGGCCATTTATTTGTACTATTGGAATACTGGTGAGGGGGCGCACTGGACACCCTTGCTGTCATTGTGCTATATGCTGGGTGTCCAGTGTGCCCCTGTGCCTTTAAGGGGAAGGGGGCTCCCTCCAGGCTCACCTGCCCTCTCCCTATCCATTATAATGCATGTGCTTCCACTGTGGAGGCTCTAAAAATTTAGAGTAAGGCTCCATTCACACTAGTGCATTTTTTGATGCATTTTGCAGTTTGCAGAAATGCAGAGAATTTTTTTTAACATGGGTTCCTATGGAAGATGTTCACATCAATGCTTTTTTGTGCCTCTGCGTTTTTGGAAAGGGTCGGGGTCTTTTTTCATGCAAAAAGCAGCATTTTGCATGTAATAGACTTCAATGGGCAAGCATGAAAAATGCAAGTGCTGCTTTTTTACCGCGTTTTTGCCTCGTTTTGCGGTTTAAATCTGTCTAGCAACAAGGTTTTCCAAAAAAAAAATTATAATATTATAAAAAAAAAAAATTAACGCAAAATGCAAAACGCTGCAAAAACGCAGTAAAAACCGCGGAAAGCACAGCAAAAAACAGTGAAGAAACTCTGAAAAGCAACATGCATTGATGTGAATTGAGCCTCAGGGCTACAGAAAACACTGGGGTTCCTTTACGGGGCTTTGTGGCTTATGCAAAACCTCTGTTTTTAACGCATACTGTTAGACAGGATAATTCGTTTGGTTGCAGGCTGGTCGGTAAGTTGAGCTGGGAATTTCTTTTATTATTTTTCCCACATCAACACTGTCTGTGTTGATGGGGGAATCAAGCAAATTTCTTTCCTGCAACCTATGGTTGCAGGAAAGAAATTCGCTCTGTGTATGGTCAGCCTTAGGTCTGGTTCACACCTTTGCATTTTTTAGTTGCAGAAATGCACTACAGTCCATTTAACATGGTTTCCTATGGGTCACGGTCACATCTATGCTTTTTTCAGCCACTGCATTTTTGGAAAGGGTCAGGAACTTTTTTAAACGCAAAATGGTGCGTTTTTGGTTCAATAGAGAATTTGCAGAAAGGCATGTAGTGCGGTTTTCTGCAATTGTACCACAATTTGCATTTTTTAATCTGCCCAACAACAAATTAGCCAGAAAAAAAAGCATAAAAAATGTGAAACGGATAAAAAAAAGTGAAAACTGCGTGTGCAAAAAATGCAAAACGCACCGCAAAAAGCACTGCAGAAGCTGATCAATAGCAAACTGCATAGGTGTGAACCAGGCCAGTGGAATTATGTTACTTACGCTACTTGCATTTAACAGAATACATTTAATGGTGTACTCATGAATACAGAGCTGCAATTATTTCTGTCTTTTATGTCTGCCTGGAATTCAGCTTTAATTTGATACTTGATGACCAGTTCCCTAGAAAATAGTATTAATCAGCCTGTGATAAAATAATTCAGTAGTTAACCTGTTATTGGCAAAAGTCTAGCCAGCTAGCTAAAAAACACAGTTTGCATACATACAGTATTAGTATATGAACTACTTTGGTAAAATATTTTTAATTCTGTTCAGCCACTCTTGTGGTTCACACTCCCAGCCACACCACATGGCCTGGAAGGTGACATTGCTATTTCCTATTGTGGTTTAGCAGCATTATGTGTCATCTGCCTGCTAAGTACACTCTGAATGTGTCTTTGTCACATTGCTGAGGTCTTCCCTGTGCTGTCCACCACCAATAGACAGTCTTAATCAGGAGCGTAATGATAGGGGTTGCAGGGGTTGCAATTACAACTGGGCCCCATGCTCCAGGGGACCTGTGTGCCTTCCATGTACACTTGGATAGGAGGGATGGCGGGGGCGTCATTTAGAGGAACCAATCTCCTCAATTTTTCTCCTAATGGAGGAGATTGGTTCCTCTATATGCTGCCACCGCCACCCCTCCTATCCAGTTTACTTGTCTTCTGCTGTTCCTGGGGTCCCTGTGTCCCTCCCACAGGGCTGCTCTCTTCCTCCTCCTGCCAGCTACTGTAGAAGATGTGTCATGATGGAGAGATGGGAACGGGTCAGTAAATTTGTCATTTACCGGCTCCTTCCTTTTCTGAATGGACAGAGTCAGTGATTGGTACCAATTGGTTCATTCATAACTGAAGCATAGTAAACTGTGTTTACTATACTTCCATTTCTGAACGAATGGGAAGCTCGGTACTCAACTATTCCTGTCCATTCATTCTGTGCAGTGGAGGCTACACAGATGGAAATTGAGGGCTGAGGTTTGTTTAGACCCCTGATATGACATCAAAGCCCCCCCAACAGAGCCCCTAAAAAATTGTAAAAAATTATAAAAATAAAATTGTAAAAGGAATAAAATGAATGGTAACAAAAATAATAAAGTTAAAATGAAAATTAAAAACTACTGACACCAGTGAGGGAACTATCAGGGTTGCAATTGGGACCGGGCCTTGGCATTTCACCACCATGGGAAGGCCCAAAGATGGCAGAAAGGGGGCCTGCTGCAGAACTTGTGAAAGGGCCCAGCTGCGGTACCATAATAAAGGCACCCGTGATGGGAGTAAAGGGCCCCAGGATCAGCGGGAAGAGGGAAGGGTCCTGGCCAGGGGTGCCCTTCATAATTTCTTGCACCGGGGCCCTGAAGGTTCTAGTTACCCCTCTGGTCTTAAAATCTCTCCTTCTGACTGGTTCTCTTTAAAGTGGTGCTGAATAACCTTATTTCTGTTAGTCCTATGTAACTGTTAATTCCAGCAAGCAATGTCGTCACAACATGCCATCAGCCGGTGATGACTTTATTTTCCATGCATACTGGGCCTGTATCAAATTACTTTTCCCTTTTAGGCTCTGTTTACATCTAGGCGTTGCTATTTTACAGGCCTTTTTCGGGCATTTTTTCAGGCGTTTTTTCACGCACTTTTGCAGAGTTTTTGCAGCGGTTTTGTACAGGCTTTTTGAAGTTCAAAAGGTCACCAATGTATGAGAATTAAAACGCCTGTAATCTGCCAAAAAAGAAGCTCATGTACGTTTTTGAGCGATGGGCATTTTTCTTAAGGCAACAGAACGCTCAGATGTGAACAGGGGCTATTGGAATGAATGGGATTTGTCTTGTTGGGCGTTTTTACAGTTGAGGCTTAGAGCAGAAAATTGCCCAAAAATGCCTAGATGTGAACGGAGCCTTAGGGCTAGTTTACACTTGCTTCAAAACATGGCTTCGGACACGCTTTGTTAAAGCTCTCTGAACACCAGTCAAAGCTCCTGTCCCTAAATAAAATGGTTAGGTTACAGCAGGGATATGCAATTAGCGGACCTCCAGATGTTGCAGGACTATAAATCCCATGAGGCATAGCAAGACTCTGACAGCCACAAGCATGACAGCCAGAGGCAGAGGCATGATGGGACTTGTAGTTTTGCAACAGCTAGAGGTCCGCTTATTGCTTATCCCTGGCTTACAGTATTGTTTACACCTGCTTTTGCTTGGTGCTTCAGTGGGGACTCGATGAAGCTTTGGTGGGGCTTCGATGAGACTTTGGTGGGGCTTCAATGAGGCTTTGGTGGGGCTTCAATGAGGCTTTGGTGGGGCTTCAATGAGGCTTTGGTGGGGCTTCAATGAGGCTTTGGTGGAGCTTTGATGAGGCTTCGGTGAGGCTTCGTGGGGCTTCGATGAAGCTTCAGTAGGGCTTCAAGCAAGCTTTTCCATAGACTTCTATGGAGGCTTTGAAGACGCTTTGAAGCACAACTAAAGCGACATGAGGTATAATTTTTGAATCAAAGCAAAAGCAAGTGTAAACTGGACTGTAAGCTAACCATTTTATTTTGTGACGGGCATTGACTAGCGCTCTCAAAGCGTGTCCAAAGCCTTGTTTTGTATAAACTAGCCCTTAATGTGTGTTGAAGCCGAAGCAAGTGTAAATGAGCCCTTAGGGCTCGTTTACACTTGCTTCAAAACAGGGCGTCAGACAGGCATTGTTAAAGCTCCCTTAACGGGAGTCAAAGCTCCTGTCACTAAATAAAATGGTTAGCTTACAGTCCTGTTTACAGCTTCAGATTTGCGTCAAAAATTATACCTCATCTAGCTTTAGACCCCATACACACTATTCGATTTTCTGCAGATTTTTTCCTTCAGATTTACCAAAAACATATAATATGAGGTCAAACCTTAGGGATTTCAATTTGTATGTAATCAGGCAGGCCATTGCACTATATTGTTTTGGTAGATCTGAAGGAAAAAAATCCTCAGAAAATCTAATAATGTGTATGGGGCTTAAGCCATGCTACAAAGCCTCTTCAACACCTCCATAGAAGTCTATGACAAAGCTTGTTTGAAGCTAGCTTGAAGCACCTGTGGCTTTTCAGAGGCTTTAATTCAACTTTAGCTTCGCTTTGTTTTGGAGAAATTGCAGGTGTGAGATATTAACAAACACACAGAGCATTGGCTAAGCTTCAACAAGGCTTCAAAAGAGCATCCCCGAAGCCCCACCAAAGCCTCACTGAAGCCCCACCAAAGCCTCATTTAAGCACCACCGAAGCCTCCTTGAATCACCACCGAAGTCTCATTGAAGCCCCACCAAAGCCTCACTGAAGCCCCACCAAAGCCTCATTGAAGCACCACGAAGTCTCATTGAAGCACCACCGAAGCCTCATCGAATCACCACCGAAGCCTCATTGAAGCACCACCGAAGCCTCAAAAACACATCATAAAAGCTTGTTGAAGAAGTAGGGGCTTTAATGTGTGTTGAAGCCAAAGCACGTGTAAATGAGCCCTAAATGTGAAAACATTTTGAAGTGATATTTTATTTCGATAAGAAGTGGTTTATAATACATACACATACAAGTTGGGCTGAAGTGATTACACTGTGAAATCTGGTCACCAGTCTCTTTCTCAGAGTCCACAATGACAGAGGGAGAGCTTAAAAACCCCAACACAGATATATTGCACTTTTTGCACATATAATAAAACTTTTTTTGGTATAGCTTTTCTTTTTATATGTGGGTGATAACTTCTTTGCTTAAAGTATCACTAAAGGCAAATTTTGTTTTTTCAGTTTTGGATAGATTGGAGAGAGATTAGAACTTTTGTCAGGTTTTATTGCTGTCTGCGCACCTGTGTTAGGGAGATTCACCCTCTATTTGCCCTGTGTGAAAGTAAAAGAAAATCCAAAATTTTGGGTTGACATCAGAACAGAAATAGAAGGGAAATCTTCCAATGGGGACATTAGTCCTGGTGACACCCCAGGATTCCCTTACCTTGGGGGGGATTTCCTCTCACTTCCTGTTTTGGCTATGGGACAGGAAGTAAAGAAAAATCTCCCCAAAAATCTCCACAGATGGCAAAAAAAAAAGACAGTTTATAACCCTTCCTTAGTAATTGAGAAAAAAAAAGTAAGGAGGTCATGTCCTCGGGCATGTGAGGATGATCAGACCTACATATTTCACCCAGAAGGCTTCTTCAGGCTTCTTCTGGGCGAAACATGTAGGTCTGTTCGTCCCCATATGCCAGAGGACATAACCACCTTTTGCGGCTGATGACATCTCGCCACCTAGCACCACCACTTTACTTGGAAGCTTATGCATATGCAGCAACCTGCGATCCAGATACCGAGGCTACCACATGGACCTGAGGCTCCCATCGATGCTACCACACAGACCTGAGGTCCTGACCGAGGCTACCACACTGATCCAAGGCTCCCATCGAGGCTACTACACTGACCTGAGGTTCTCGCCAAGGCTACCACACTAATCAGAGGCTCCCACTTGTTCCTCTTTTAACTCTGGGAAACAAAGTTGCCAGAAGGACAAGCCCACACATAGAGGAGAGTGTGGATTGAGTGTTTGTACCCACCTGTGGCTGCTCCAGGAACCGTGAGTTATCCCCAGCGGGGAATAGCGCCATTTACTTGTTAGACTGATGTGATTTAATGGTTACAAACACTGCCAATGTGAACCCGATCAGGACACCTGCCGCACCTGGAGGCACCTGGTGTCCCTCCATTAACAGCACTGCATGAGTTTAGCCTCAATCTTGCTTTTGATTCGTTAGCTGGTATAGTCGGTACCCTAGATTTATGTGGTATTTCAGTGTGCTTGACTTTGGATGTGGCTGTACACCCGGGCATGCCTTTTATGTATGACACCGTTGTCGACTCCCCAGCTTCTGCAAGGCCGATGTTATGGGTCTTTTGACAAGATTTTGGAAAGATCTGGGAACCTTAGCATTCCCAAAATCTCACCAGAAGGCAATGCCATCACCCACTTCTAGGCACCGCAGGTGGTTGTAGGGCATGTATATTTATTAAGGATAATTTTTAAATATTCTCCTTATCTGTGTTTTTACAAAGGGTGGGGGAGAGAGTGTTGGGAGCTAATTGCTTACATTTTGCTTTAGGGTCCACCTAAAATTCTGAGTGGAACCTGTCCTGTTAAACTGCTGTATGGTCTTGGCCACCATGCTGCAGCTCAGTTTCAGGGTCTTGGCAATCTTCTTATAGCCTAGGCCATCTTTATATAGAGCAAAAATTCTTTTTTTCAGATCCTCAGAGAGTTCTTTGCCATGAGGTGCCATGTTCAACTTCCAGTGACCAGTATGAGAGAGTGAGAGCGATAACACCAAATTTAACACACCTGCTCCCCATTCACACCTGAGACCTTGTAACACTAATGAGTCATATGACACTGGGGAGAGAACATGGCTAATTGGGCCCAATTTGGACATTTTCACTTAGGGGTGTACTCACTTTTGTTGCCAGTGGTTTAAACATTAATGGCTGTGTGTTGAGTTATTTTGAGGGGACAGCAAATTTACAATGTTATACAAGCTGTACACTCACTACTTTACATTGTAGCAAAGTGTCATTTCTTCAGCGTTGTCACATGAAAAAATATAATAACATATTTACAAAAATGTGAGGGGTGTACTCACTTTTGTGAGATATTGTATATGACAAAAAAAATTTCACATGCATGACCATGTGCTTAACAGTGTTCAGACATAGCTGAGCCTTTCCAAGTCCCAAAGTATCGTCACTTCCTCTCCAGCTCTCCAGAGCAGATATAATCCGCTTTACTCCTTATCACTCATCAGCAGATCAGTCAGTGATAATCTCAGAGGGTGATTGGCCAGCTTATCCCCAGTGATACCAAACACTGCTCAGTGATACTCTCAGTGAGTGACATCCAAGCTCACACCTGCTAAGAAACAGCCTGGAAAAAGGGAAATGCGTAATGGCTCCATAAGCTTTATACACTCTGTTCTATTAGGGGTATAAAACAATCCTATTTATGGTGAATTACTGTTTATAATGCTGTATAGCACAGCTTCTTAGCTTTATTATATTAAAGAGGTTTGCCAAAAACGGAGCTGCACACGGACGCGGCCGTGTGAAAGGGGCCTAACACAGACACACAGAGGCACACCTCCAGCCCTGCAGCTTTCATTGGACCTCTTATGACTCATCCCCCCTCCCTTCCTGGCAGAGAGCTGTGCATGATGTCAAACGCTGAGGCATTTTTCCAGAAAAGAAAGAGGAAGTGGGCTGTATAAAGGTATTTACTGGCAAAAAAAAAAAATCCACCCAGTTAAAAGTCAGCAGCTGCAAAAAGTGTAGATGCTGACTTTTAACAATTGGACACTCACCTGTCCCAGGCTCCAGCGATGCAGTCACCCAAGGCTCGCTCTTTCCCTCCTCCCCTCAGCGACACCGGCATCACAAGTGTGGGCACCCGGCTTCAGCTTCAAAGCTGGGCACGCACTGCGCTTGTGCAAGTTGCGCTGCGCCTTGTGTTAAAGGATATAATGCTTTGAGACCAGTGTGTGATTGCCACATCCCGTGTTTTAGCTAAAAAAGTGCACCTCAAATTGCAAAAAGGGATTTTTCTGGCAATCAAGTAATATAGAATTCATGTAATTTTTCTTAAAAACCATATCTATTCATACAAAATATTATAAAAGCTACACAGAATAATATGCATTTCCATAAAGATGACCTTCACATGGTTATACATCACATATCAATGCTTATTCGCATCATAAAGGATAATCATATGTGTGAATGGCTGGCGTATCTTCTGGGACCTGTGATGTGTCCCAGAAGATCGCCGAGAGGGAGGGGGAGGTGAACTTACTTCCGAAGTCGCGGCTCTAGAAGAGGAAGTGGACCTGAGACCCTGTGAAAACAGGCTCCCCCCCCCCCCAAAAAAAAATGACATGTGGCATGTCAGGGAGTCACCTTCCTTTAACCACCTCCCACCCGGCCACTGTACATATACGGCCGGGTGGGAGCTTCCCTGTTCTGACAGGACGTGTATACACGTCCTGCAGAACGGGAGCTCGCAGCGCGGCCACGCGGCGCACTGCAGCTGGATCCTGTGATCATTATGATCACAGGATCCAGCTGAGCAGAGATCGGGATACGGGAGCAGTGACTGGCCCTCCCGATCATGTGACGGCTGTGTCCAATCACAGCCGTCACATTGTAAACAGAGACGAACGTCTGTGACAGTTCTCCCCCCACCGAGCTCAGTGAGAGCTCAGTGGGGGGGGGGGGGGGGGGATCTGCAGCTATGTGACAGCTCTCTGCATGATGAGGATTTCATGATTTCATACAAGAAAGCTCTCACAGATCGCCCCCCACACAGTGCACCAAGCACACTGATACCCCTGTCCCCATAGACATCAATGTCCCCATAAAACAGTCCCCAAAACATCTGTATGACCCCCATCACATCTGTCACCATACACAAAACATCTGTCACAGTCCCCAAACATCTGTCTGTCTGCCAACACCATATAAACCCCGATTTGGGTTATTTTTACCAAAGAAATGTAGCAGTATCATTTTTGGTCAAAATTTATGAAGGGAAATTACTTATTTGCAAAATTTTATAACGGAAACTAAGAAAAATGCATTGTTTTTGAAAATTTTCAGTCTTTTTTTAATTTATAGCGCAAAATATAAAAAACCCAGGGGTGATTAAATACCACCAAAAGAAAGTTCTATTTGTGTGAAAAAAATTATAAAAATTTCATATGGGTACAGTGTCGCATGACCGCGCAATTGTCATTCAAACTGCAACAGCGCTGAAAGCTGAAAATAGGTCCGGGAAGGAAGGGGGCTTAAGTGCCCAGTATTGAAGTGGTTAAAGTGGAAGTTCCACTTTTGGGGGGAACTCCACTTTAAATACATCTTCGTTACAGCAAATATGTACCCCGTGTCCGAGTATTTAATGTGACCTTACTGTTTTGTGATGGGGTCAGGATTAGATTACACCTCATTATTGGGACTTGTGTTGCTGATGAATGGTAGTGGATTGATTCAAAGCTTCAGGTAATAATAATAAGGGTCCCTGTTACGTAAATCATTCCTTATAACATAATTTGCTTATTACCATACTTATTATGAAAAAGTCGAGTTTGGGAGCGTATGTACTGTATAGTTTGAAAACAGTGTAGTATAAACTGGCGATATTCCCCTTTAATAGCATTGAAGCAATATACGATAAGTTCCAATATTATTTATGAATGAGCAGTGAGCACTATCTGCAATAAGAGTGAAGAGTCTGGACTCCTCCACTCCTATCTAGGTCTAGATGTCAGTATCTTTCTAGATCTGATATCCAGTGACTGGGAAATGGTCTGTTTTTTTCCCCTGACCTGATCTCTGATTGACATCAGCCACTTCCCACGTCTGACCCAGTGTGGAATCCACAGGGAGGTGTGTGAGCTCTTAGGAAGTTGTGTTCTCACAGCTCGGTAATGGGAACACTTGTTACCTGCGTTCTGCAATTACCAAGGGTCCACCTACAGAGAACATTTGTACAAGGATCCAGATAGCTGTCCGCTCTACGTATGTTTCAGGTCTGTATGTTTTCCCAGATCACCAATACCATTACCAATACATGCCCTTAGCGTCAGGATTGTAATGATGTAATATGACATCAAAGCGTGTATACTTGGAGACTGCCATGTAAGGATGGGCGTGTTGGCAAGTGCACGTGCCCGAGCCCGCCAGGAAGTGAACCCTGCGCTAATCACAGGCAGGGAAACATTCCCCGATCGCTGCAGCCACACATCGGGGGAATGTCTCCCAGCCTGTGATTAGCGCAGAGCAGGGTTCACTTCTGGGCGGCCTCGGGCACATGCACTTGCCAACACGCCCAAGCCCATTCTTATTAACAACATTTTCCATCACTGCACCTTGACTTGGTTTTAACTTTCTGGCAGCTTTGCTATGTGCAGCATTTCTAAAGTATACCTGTCTTTTGTGCACCAACCTTAGAAATTGGCAAGAAGGTACCACCAGGTGCTGCTATGTACTGACCTTACAAAATGTGGATTCAGCACAATCCTGTGCATCCCTTAACCTGGTGCCTGCAGTATGCAAATGCTGACACTCCTGAAAGCCACATCCTGTAATGCACGTATGTCCAACACAGGGCCCGTGGGCCGAATGTGGCATGCTAGGCCCTCGCACCCAGTTTTGCAGCTAGAACGTGGTGAAACTCCACTCCGCCACCTCTGGCTCTCATCCTTTGCTCCCCATCACTTGTAAACATAGATGCCTTCTGTGTTTTCAAGGGACTGCTTTGCTCAGAAGCTACCGGATTTAACAGATCCCTGCATGCGCTCACAGCAGGGCCAGATCTCCAGAGAGAGAATGTTCTACCTGCAAGGAGTGCCGGCTGCACAAAGAGGCACTAAAGCTGGGCCAGGTAGGAGAGCAAAATGAGAAGAAGCTGGGGGGGGGGGGGGGGAACGGAGAAACACGTCGG
>BLSH010165864.1:194823-209556 GCA_018402905.1 Glandirana rugosa
GATTTAAGCTGACTAGGGTCTTGGGCCCATCGAATTTCACCATCATTTGGGAGGATAGTAAAAGTCGGTTCCTTCGACGGTAGAAACGGAGACAAATTGGTGAAATCGGGGCCTTCCTAAAGGTCGAAATCCTGGCCTCGTGAAAAACGCTAAGCCGCGACGCAGCGAAATTGACTGTTAACGCGCCAGCACGCTGCAACGTGGGTTTGCTTTAAACGCAGGAAAAAAAGGGTGTTTGTCTCGAAAGAAAACCACCATAAACTAGTGGAGACGCAGTAAAGACTAGCGGCGATATTTGTTTTCTTCTCGCTGTAAACGTTTGGGTGCAACGTCGCACGACCGCGCAATTGTCAGTTAAAGCGACGCAGCGCCGAATCGCAAAAAGTGCTCCGGTCCTAAAGCTGGAAATCCTTCCGGGGCTAAAGTGGTTAAACAGAGGCAAAGATGGCAGCTTCCTTGGCTGAAAATGATAGGAGGGTTTACTACCACTTTAAGCTACCCGGGTTCTGGGATCAGTCGAATTTAGTGACTACCTTAACTGGATTTAATCAGTCCCAGAAACTGGGTTATTTACTGTATGTATGCCAGTAATTGAATGAGTTGGCAACCCTGGGTGGTACTGAGACAAGGATAGTGTATATTTAAAGAAAATAGGAGAGATAATGAAGGATATGGCTGAGCATCAGCTGGATCTTTTGAACTTGCTTGTTCATAGTATATAGATAATTGAATATTGTGACTGATTTTCCATGTCTGAAAGCCAGGGGCTAAAACTATGTAAAGGTCAATTAAGGATAATTTGGTTAATATGTCACTGCTGATGAGAATGCTGCTTCTCCAGCACAGCCAAGCCCAGAGGAACCGCAAGCAATAAGTAACAGCAATGTGTGAACTGCCATTGTCATCGAGGACACATTGCAAAAGTAAATCCTCTTTATCTTTAATCTTTTTTTTGTTTTAATTAAATGAGTGGGCTTCCTGCATGGTGTTGGTGACAAGAGGCCTCGTCACTAACATCTCACTCTGAGAACTATAGAGGGGGTAACGTGTTCAGAACACCTGGCTACATTTTTTCATGGACACTCAGAAAACAATTCAATAGGTAACAGCACAGGATTTATTCCTTGATTCTGAGTCAATCAATATTGATTATGAAAGACATTTGATGGGGGAGGCATTGCGGTAATACACTTGATGGTTACTTGGCTTTATCTGGTTTCCATACTTTTGAGTGTATAGAACCAACATACAGTTAATGGAAGTCAGAGAAAAGGCAGTAGGCCTAATCTCAGTAACTTTTGCATGACACCTAAGCAACTAACTTTTTAGGAGAATCAATACTGAAAACCCCAATTTGTTTGACTGAAGTGTACCTTTACTTTTAATCATGTACTGGAGCTTATCGTAGGTTTGTCAATTCTTCTGTTGCCTTGGATAAAGGTTCTGATTTCCCTCTAGCTCTTGTAGGCACAGGGCCTATAAACATTTTAGGGGACCTGGAGAAAACAATAAAAAGAATAGGAAAAAAGAGAAACAATCCTGTTCTGAATTATTTTTCTGGCACTAAAAGTCACTGAAATCAAACCCAGAGCCACACAGTATAAACCCCAATAGGCTACACTACCCCTATGGCGGGTGTTTGTGCGCCCACACACACAAGCCTATTGTGGTCCGCTAGTGCAAACCTATGTTTCATCTCCACCTCCAATTACAAATGACTGCAGAAAACATCTCAAAGTACGCACATCGGTTCACACTCCCTATATGAAATGGTACATGATGTAATGATGATGGCCATGCTATTCGGTCACAACATGCAATACTTACATTGGTACAACAATGTTAGGGACAGTTGCAGTGGTAGCCACTCCATTAGGGGCGCCTGGCCCCTAATCTCCATGCAGGGCGCCAGACGCATGGACTTCAATGGGATTTTTTTTTTTTTTAAGCACATGATTAGAGCCTGAGGCTCTAATTGGCTTCAAAAAAGGATGGGCTCGGGGCACAGAGCACTGCGCCCTGAGCCCACCCAGTTGTGTGACAATAGTGAATTAATATTCGCTATGGTCTTCCTGCTTCTCTTCCTGGCCAATCAGGAAGCGGTCCTGAGACCCGATTGGCCAGGAGTCTTAGGACTCCTGGCCAATCGGGTCTCAGGACCCGTTTCCTGTTCAGCCGGGAGGAGAAGCAACAACCCTGGCTCTTCCCTTGGCAATCAGCAGCAGGTGGAGGGGCAGCAACAGCCTCTTCCAGCTTCCTGGAGCCCTACCCCAGATCCAGCACCACCTCGTTATCGTCCTCCTAAGGTAGGGCCATGGATCGCTGTCTTCCCATCCAGGGGGGGTGGATGGTAGTGTGAGTGAGGGGGCCAGGTTTGTTTGTCCCCCCCCCCAAAATATGGAGCAACAACCTCCACTGGACAGTGGATACTAATTCACTCACTTGTTATCTCTCATCTCGACTATTGCAACCCCCTTCCCCGTGGCTTACACAGGCTATCCCCATTCAGTCTATCATGAAAGGTGTTGCCAGACTCATCCATCTTACCAAGCGCTCAGTGAGTCTGCCATTGGCTTCTAATCGCCCAAGGAATAAAATTTGAAATACTAACATACAAAGCCACCCACAACTCTGCTTCTGCTACATCACCAAACTTGTCTCAAAATATCACCCAAACCATCCTCTTTGCTCCTCCTGCTCTCTAGCTTGCACCAAGGACTTTTCCAGAGCCATCCCCATCCTCTGGAACTTCCTACCCCAATCTCTCTGGCTATTCCCTACTCTGCCTTTAGGCAATCTCTGAAAGTTCATCTCTTCAGGGAAGCAAATCCTGCCTCTACCTAGCAACTGAAATGTTACTTTCTCCAAAAACAGTATATCTTGTATTATAATAATATTCTGACACTTGGGTGCCTTGCTTGGAGCTATGAATATGCAGTGTTAACAGCCTCCAAGTACCAAAATCCAACTTGTATGAATTATGCTTGCTTACAGACACCACAGAGAAGAAATAACTCTTTGCATGCTAAAATAGCTACTCCCTAGATGTAAAATATTTCCTATTTCTGAGCCTTGATTGTATAACTGCTCTACTCTGAAATCATCTCTGTATGTGCCATGAGGAGTGCCTTAAGATGGTAGTAAAGTCTATGTGTTTTTGTTTTATCTACAGGTAAGTTTATAATAAGCCTTACCTGTAGGTACTGAAAAGATCTCCTGGACGTGCAATTTATTTACTGCTGCATGTAGTGCAAAGGAATGACATGCCCGTGCAGTTCCTTCAGAGCCCTGTGCCGTAAACAGTGATGTCATCGTGGCTCATCCATTCAAAGAACCGGAGCCCATGAACCCAGAAGGAAGACCGGTTGAAGATGGAAGCCCTATCAGCGGTGACAGCGAGCTGCTGGAGGGCTTTGTTTTAAGGTACGTTTCATGTAATGTGCTAGTAGGCAATGCTACTATAGTAGCACATTATAACATTGCCTTGCAGGAGAATTTTTTTTTTTTACAACCGCTTTAAGTGCAAAGTCATACACATAAGTGGTTTGGTTCCAGATGCTAGTGATTCATAAAACAATACAGCCAGCATGTTTCAGAGGATTGGACTTCCCCTTCTTCAGGGCTCATGCTGATAAATCGGTGTGTGCTGTGGAACCATTGAAAACGTATTTAAAATATAAATTTAACACTTGATGGGTGAAAAGCAATACTCAATGACCGCTTTGCTGAGCTACGTTAAAATTAACTGACATGCCTGGAGAAACTTACTGCATAGGTATTTTTTGTTAAGTGATTATTCACACTGAGGCTAGGTTCACACATATGCGATGCGGGAACCGGCGCGTCTTTCCTGCAGGCAGTTCACACTGCCCTTTGCAAACCGCTGTGGGTGTCAATGCAATGTTAATGACACCCCCAGATCGGTTCACAGATTGCAGTGCGAACTGTGAACTCGCACAGGAATCGGATCGCATAGGTGAGAAAACCCATGCGATCCGATTCCAGTACGGGGGGAAAAAGTCCCTGCACTATTTTCCTGTGAATCTAATGTGAGTTCAGCCATACAATTGCACAGACGGCGCATGTGATCGCAGTGCGGTTGCTAATCACATGCGATGTCCGTGTTCGCACAAGTGCGAACCCAGGCTTAATGGCGTTGGTATACAAAAGGCAAATAGGCTTTTCACTTTGCAAGCGAATATTTACTTTGCAAGGGAATGTTCCCTTAGCTTAGTGAATGTGATGAAAATTCACTTTGCAAAGAATACATAATCATGTGACTCAAGGTATGATTGGATGATGGAAGTCAGCAGAGCTAAGCTTAACCCGGCCACACCTGGATCAAAATTCATCCCTCCCTGCTGAATTTCGATCCATGTATGGACAGACTGGCTGTAGACAAGTTGATCTATCGATCGACTTGTGTACAAACAGCTTGCTGGAAAATGTTCTATAGCTGGTGGTGCTGATCAGTGTATTCTGATGGCAAGGAAGTCCGAATACAATAGCTCATGCGGGAGGGATTCCCTCATCTACATCGAATGTGTGGTTCGGAGAATCGAAACGTTTTCATTTGTTCAACCAGCATATATGAAATATGAAAATGATTATGATAACGATCCATAAATGAGCAGCCTAGGGAAAGATTCCCTTGCAAAGTTAACTGCCTATTTCCCTTTAGTGAATCAACACTGCTGTGTCTGAAAATGCATGCATAATGGCTGATATTTTCTATGTGGCATTATGCAGTTTCAGACACTTTGCTTTCTGTTTTTGAAGGACTTTATTCAGTTAACTTAAATGGGTAAAAACAGGTGGAATCAACAAAAGTGTTTATGGCGCCTGTGCTAGGTAGTCCTATAGAGATGGATGCAGGAATGATATCAATCCAACTCTACAATAACCAATGATAAGGGGGATTTTCAGCTGCGGTGAAGCAACAGTAGTCACATGAATGTAAAAAGGTCTGTGATGCCATCCCATAACTTTCTCACTCAAACCTCAAGTGTGAGTCAGTTTCCTTCCGATGGCATGATGTAATGATCGCATTGACAGTTACACCAGGCGGAATGTAGAGACGCAACAGTGAGCCGGAGCTGGACATATGTTAGATCATACTGTCCTCCAGGCACCATTAATCTCTTGTTAAAGGAAACTCCAGATGATGTCAGGCTAGATTCATTCCTAATGTGAAATAAGAACCCTCCCATAAAACAACTGCCCATAGGCAAGATTCTATTTATTTATTAACACATTACCAATAAATTCCACAGCACTCTAAGACCCCATATACACTATCCAACTTTTGTCGTCAGATTTCCTTCAGATTTCAGACCAAAACCATGTAGTGCAAGGGCCTGCCTGATTGCATACAAATTGAAACTCTAAAGCCTCGTACACACGGTGCGACAGTCATACGACCGAACGGCCCAAATCGTATGTTGGCTGTTGTATCTTGCGTACTGTCATGCACTAAGCGATCGTACGAGCAAGCCGAACATAGTGACGTGTTACGAGCGTATAAAGAGGACGTTCAGGTGAATGATTTGTGAATTAGGAATGTAGGTTAACGGACACTTCCGAGTGTTCCTGACTTCTGAGCATGCGTGTTTTGCACAGTAGAACTTGTTGGACCAGCTTCTTTGTACAGACGATACAATGGTTGTACGACCGCTTGTTGGTACAAGCAAAGTTTTCTAGTTTGCTCATCCAACTTTTGTTGTACGACCGTCGAACGTCGGCTGTACTAATCGCACGTACTAACGGTCGGATTATCGTACAAGCAGTCGTATGACCGTTTTCATATGACCGTCGCACCGTGTGTGCGGGGCTTTAAGGTTTGACCTCATATTATATGGTTTTAGTAAATCTGAAGGACAAAATCTGCAGAAAATCTAATAGTGTGTATGGGTTATGTGGGTGGAAATTTGCCAGTTAAACAGCGCCATCATCCAATCAGATGCAAGCACTGTTCAATTATTTTGACATCAGGTGTTGGCTATCAAAATACAATAGGTCCAGCAAGAGATTTGTCCATCCGTGTTGTGTACTATGAATGGAGGAATCTGTTAGATTTTTTCTATATGTGTATTTTAATATATATATGTATGTATATGTATATGTATGTGTGGCCAACATAAACGGGTTGTTACAATCAAAACCACAATTTCAGGTAAAGTATAATCCTAATTGCTAAAATCTCATATTAGCGTTAATGTAGTTTCAATATTTTTTAAATCTGCTGCTTACATTAATATAATATTTGGCTATCCTGCCATGAAGTTCCTTGTTAAGGCACTTCCTGTGATAGGATGACAATGCGCTGTCCCTGTCTCCTAATAGGTCACCTGCGTTGTCACACAGACTTCTCCAACACAAAGTAGGAGCACAGCTGTGATTGGGTTTACATCTACTTTAAAGTGGTTGCAAAATTTAAAAAAAATCACTGCCAGCCCCTTTGTTTTATGCAGCCATCCTACGCTGTGTAAATGTTAGTTTAAACGTTGCCTCTAAATACCTTATCTCCAATATTTTCTGGCCAGTCACGTGACCTCTGGTCACTCTCCTCCTCCGATCTAACAGCTACAGCAGGAGCCAAGATCCTCCTTTGACGTCAGCCAGGGAGGTCACATGACCACTGTGCTGGCCACTCAGTCCCTCCCACTGTAGCCCTTAGATGGGGGAAAAGAGCCGCCGGAGGTCATGTGACCAGCCAGAAAAAATCAGAGAGAATGTATTTAGAGGCATTGTTTTACACTGACATTTACACAGTGTAAGGTGGCTTTATAAAAGTAATCTTTAGTTAACTTTACTGCCAGCTATTAATAGCGGCAGGAGGGGACGGGCAGCTCACACACACAGAAGCTGACAGGCAGAGAGGGAGGGGGAGAGATAGGAGAGCAGCGGATGACAGAGGCACATTAACTGACCACGGTAATCATGGCTCAGCAGCCATGATTACCGTGGTCGGTTTACATAGGGAGACACAGGAACAGGCAGGATCAACCAGGTTTTTTACAGCTTAGAGAGGGACAGGTTAGACAGCACAAGCACTGTGCTGTTTAACCTGCTGTAAGGGAACAAGGTCTCTTTCTTTTTTTTTTTCCTTTTTTTTTTTCTTTTAGGGTTACAACTACTTTACCCTCTTTCCGACCACATATCACATATATTTGGTAGCAAGAAAAGGGGGGGGCTTTGACACCAAGCCACCACACATATACATCCACGCCTGCAGGAGACTGTGTGCCAAGGGCATGCTCACTGTGTGCTCCCAGCACACTGATCAAGCTTTTGCTGACAGCAGGATGGGCTCCCAATCATGTGACCGATGTTAGAGCCAATCACGGTGGTAATATATTACAGTAGCCATGTTGGTGTTAAGGGGTTAAAAATTAGTCATGTAAGCCATGTTGCATGGTTATGTGAAATATGTTGCTACACTGATATTTTTCCTAATTGCATTTGTGTATGATTTTAGTAAATTTTTAAATTAGTTTTTATCTACCTCCGGGTACTCCGGTTTCCTCCCACACTCCAAAGACATGCTGGTAGGTTAATTGGATCTTGTCTAAATTGGCCCTAGTATGTGTATGTATGAAGATGAGTTAGGGAACTTAGATTGTAAGCTCCTTGAGGGTAGAGACTGATGTGAATGTACAATTTATATGTAAAGAGCCGCATAAATTGACAGCACTATATAAGTATTGTACCTGTAATCAAATAAATAAATACATATACAAAATGATATTTAAACAAGCTCCAACCCCAATCAGAATCTTTTTTGTAAATATTAGTTATGGAGCAGCATTGAGCCTAGGTGCACACTATGAATCGCACCGCTTTCCAGCACAATTCACATGCATGCGATTCAGTGCGGTGCGATTTGAGCCCATTCAGTTTGAATGGGCTCATATCGCACCACATTCACACTAGAGTCGTGCATGCAGCAATTTTGGGAAAGCACTGCAACCGGATTGCATGGTCGTTTTGTAGAAGACGATCCGGTGCAGGCAAACAAATTGGTTTTGCGATCTTCATTTGGGGCAGATCGCAAGGGCAGTGCAATTTGAACGCAGTGTGAGAAGCGCACACAGATCGTGGGTTTCCTGCACCCGATTCTAGAGTGAACCAAGGCTGAGTGATTTTCTTTTCGTTTTCTTGAATTGTGATTGTAACATATTTCAATATACAGGTCTAGAAATGCTGAAAACGTTAATTGTACTTTAATTGTTCCAGTCAAATGTGACTCATTAGTTCATTTTTATGACATTTGGTTCATTTTCTTTTCAGGTTGAATTGAGACAGACACAATTGGGTAGGTCAGAAAATGAATAATAATTTCTTGTAGTGCTATTATGTTCCAGAGAAAATGTATTCAATAGGGTATTAACCTGTGGTGTAAAAATTAATTGTTATAAACGCCAGGCAGATATAGGATATCGCCATTTAATCTCCGTACATACAATAGATATTGCCTAATGCTGACCATACACCAGTAGAAAAAACGTTCAAACACATTTTCAAAAAATGAACACACAGTCGTGAGAGCCAACGATATTGCCATCACGTAGTGACTGATTTTTGAACAATTAAAAAAAAAGTGTTCATTATTGCATTGTTTTGGTCTCTATTTTTTTTAATTTAATTTTTTTCAGGGAACATAAAAATTGCCGATCTTTAGGCCTCATACACACGGGCGTTTTATAATAAGTAAGCAAAACGCCAGGTCCGACGTTTTTTAAAAAATCGGCGTTTTTTGCGCCGTTTTGCATCGGTGTTAGCGAGCGTTAGTGAGCGTCGGCGTCAATAGGCGGTTTTCTAAAAAAAATCAGTCCTCTGCTATTTTTCAACCTAAAAACGCCGGCGTCAAAAAATGCTTGTTAACGCCGGTACGGCGTTAGCAAGCGTTAGTGAGCGTTTTGCCAATTGGCGTCAAAAAACGCCAAAACGCTACAGCTACAGAACGCGATGGTCCCGCGTTCTAAAAACAGCTCACTAATGCCGACGCCCTCTACTGCTTACTAACGCCGGCGTTTTTAGAAGGCCATTGAATAACATGGAGAGCTGCAAAAAACGCCTACAAACGCCGGCGTGCAAAACGCCCGTGTGTATGAGGCCTTATGGTTGTATGTTTCTTGCGTGTACTCTTGCTATGCTCTTTATTTTAGACATTACCGTTTGTTGACAGGAACGTTTATCCTCTGGGTTAAAATTCTTTTCACACATGCGCAGTAACAACAGTTTATTTTTTAATGGATGAGAAACACATTAATCTTTCAATTTATCGTTGGTTCGGCAGAAGTTTTCCAAACTTCTCCTTTGATGTCAACTGATTAATGATTTGTGCCCATTAAGTGAACGAAAAACTACGAACAAACTGTCCAAACAAAATATTTTTGAACAATTTTTCATCTAGTGTATGGGTACTATAATAAGGAATTACCCGGGTGTTTAAAGGGTCAACCATCCAAATGAACTTTTTAGTTAGAAATGGAGTCTGGGGGGCTCAGCCAGCTCCTGTTTTTTATTGTATTTTGGAAGCTCCAATAATAACCCTCCTTTCTGCTAGTATTCCATGATCTAGCCAGGCTCTGCATGTTCTAATTCCTCCGGTTTCATTCGCCATAATAAACACTTGCCGACCACCCGCCATCGCATGACGGCGGCAAAGTGGTTCGATATCGCAAACCGCCGTCACCTGATGGCAGCTGCAAGATCGTGGATCGTGAGCGCATGGGGAGCCAGGGAGTGGATAGGGCGGACACCATGTACCCGCGATTGCTCCCCCGCAGTGACAGAACGGAGGTCCATGTATGTAAACACACGAATCCCCGTACTGACAGGGGGAAGGAATGTGATCACAGGCTGACTGTGTATGGGAGCCACGATCACTCTCCTCCCTCACTCAGCCCAGTCCCCATACAGTTAGTAACCCACACAGGGAACACAGTTAACCCTTAGAGCGCCCCCTGCAGGTTACCCGCTTCCCTGCCAGTGACATTTATACAGTAATCGGTTCATTTTCATAGCACTGATCACTGTATAAATGCCAATGGTCCCAAAAAAGTGTCAAATTGATCCAACATGTCCGCCACAATATCGCAGTCCTGCTAAAAATTGCAGATTGCCGCCATTACTAGTAAAAAAATAAATAAATAAATAAAAACCCCATAAATTAATTGTCATCATTCGTAAACGTGGAAACCTTTGTGCAAGCCAATCAATATTCGCTGATTGCTATTTTTTTTTTACCAAAAATATTTATTTATTTATTTTATTTATTTCAGGTACTTATATGAGGAAGAATATAAATCGGCCAAAACCAATGAAAAAAATATTTTTTTTTAATATATTTTTTTGGATATGTATTTTAGCAAAAAGTAAGAAATGTTTTTTTTTTTTTGCAAAATTGTCGCTAGCTTTTTGTTTATAGCGGTGATCAGAAATGACGCAGAGGTGATCAAATACCACCAAAAGAAAGCTCTATTTGTGGGGAAAAAAGGATGCAAATTTCGGGTACAACGTCGCACGACCGTGCAATTGTCAGTTAAAGCGACGCAGTGCTGAATTGCAAAAAGTGATCTGGTCCTAAAGGGGGAAATCCTTCCAGGGCTGAAGTGGTTAAATAATAAATTAAAAATTCAGCAGGAAGAGTGGGAACCCCTTATAATGGTAACATCAGGTGTGCAGACCCAGAAACTAAAGTGGAGAGGGAGCTATCAGAGACATGAGACGATATTAGGTGATTTGGCTATCTAGCTTTTACCAATAAATGAACTGTGGAATGGTCCTTTAACCTAGATGCATTTACCTAGCTGTAAACTATCTGTATTTAAAGACCTAAATCTGTATTGGCATTCGTTTCCTGCAATGTCCAACACTGAAGGACATAATCTGTGTTTCATAAAACACACACACACATCAAAATTTTTGTACAATGCAAAGTAAATTTGCCTATAGATTAAGGCCGGCCATAGACAGACGAGATTTGTACCAAGTTGACCGATCGATCAACCAGCCTGCCAGATTTTTCATGCAATTATCGCTAGTGGCTGGTATAGACACTAACAATAATCACGGTCTTCTCCCAGCGGGGTCGGTTTACCCCCAGGGAGAATACAATGGCCCGGAGGGAGGGAATCCACCCTCAACACTGTGCGTGTTGGTGGGGAAATCCCGTGGTTGCAGGAAAGAAATTTGTATGGCTTGCATTAGATTTTGGTTGGCCATGCTTGCGCAGTCTGGTCATTCTTACTAACTATTGTTGTATTGTTGTTAGATCGTGCAAATGTTGTGCCTATGGAGAAAGCATGGGGAGCTCAGCAGCTATAGTTGTTTTATGAGCAGACTCTGGTTGCTCCCAATGCCTCCTACCTAAGACAAACTATTCTCTGCTCCATAAATGGCTGCATAAGGTGAGCATTCTTTTAGAAGTTGCAATATTTTATAACCAACATTCTTTTATGTCATAGATACATAGTAGGTAAGGTTGAATAAAAACAGTAGTTCATCCAGTTCAACCTGTGTTGGTGTACATGTGTCAGTGTCTACAATTATATCCCATATCCCTGTATATTGTGTTTTACAAGATGCACATCCAACAGTCTCTTAAAAATATCCATAGTCCCTGCTGCCACCACCAATTGTGGAAGAGAGTTCCACATCCTTATTGCCCTGACAGTGAAAAACCCCATGCGCAGTTTAAGGTTAAGCCGCTTCTCCTCCAATCTCATTGTGTGATGCCGTATCCTCTTACACTTGTAAAACTGAATATTTATTTTTATTTATTTATTTCAGTCAATTTACGCAGCGCTATACATATACATTGTACATTCACATCAGTCCCTACCCTCAAGGAGCTTACAATCTAAGGTCCCCAACTCACATTCATAATACACATACTAGGGCCAATTTAGACAGGAGCCAATTAACCTACCAGCATGTCTCTGGAGTGTGGGAGGAAACTGGAGTACCCAGAGGAAACCCACCAAGCAGGTAGTGTTGTGGTTGGAAT
This sequence comes from Glandirana rugosa, assembly GCA_018402905.1. Taxonomy (NCBI): domain Eukaryota; kingdom Metazoa; phylum Chordata; class Amphibia; order Anura; family Ranidae; genus Glandirana; species Glandirana rugosa. Next base: position 206,837 of record BLSH010165864.1, read on the forward strand.
TCGAACCAGCGACCCTTTTGCCCCTAGGCGAAAGTGCTATCCACTACACCACTGTGCCGCCCAAATAGTTTTTTCCTATGCTGGGATCACCGTTGAGGTATTTGTAAATCGCTATCATGTCCCCTCAAGCGTTGTTTCTCTAGCAAGAATACATTTAGCGCTTGCATGTTTTATAAGCAGCTTAAGGAATAACTCCGGGAATGGTATTCAGAAAGGGTTGTTGGATAGAAGTGCAATGGGTTGATTACACTTAGACTGCTTTCACACTGAAGCGGTAAAATGCCACTCATTTTAGCGGTGCTTTACTACTATTACCGGCCGCTAGCGGGGCACTTTTAACCCCTAAAAAGGGTTAGAGGCTCCCGTTTTTTGTGGCGCATTCAAAGCAATTTTATGGCGATTTAAAAGCGCTGTCCATTCATTGCAATGGGCAGGGCGGTGGAGGAGCGGTGTATACAACTCGTTTTAGCAGTGCTTTACCGCTGTTACCGGCCGCTAGCGGGGCATTTTTAACCCCTAAAAAGGGTTAGAGGCTCCCGTTTTTTGTGGAGCATTCAAAGCAATTTTATGGAAATTTGAAAGCGCTGCCCATTCATTGCAGTGGACAGGGCGGTGGAGGAGCGGTGTATACAGCACTTCCAACCCGCCCCAAAGATGCTGCTTGCAGGACTTTTTTTCCCGTCACCCGGGTGTGAACAGACGCACTGGAATGAATGAAGAGGCAGTTTTCAGGAGGTTAGCAGAGGCTATTTCCAGCGCTAAAGTGCCTGAAAACCGCCCAGTGTGAAAGGGGTCTTACCTCTGTGCTGCTCCATGATATAGCGCTGTGAAAACTCCACTGTGCACACAGCCATACTTATAGCTGAACCACATCCAGCCCCTATGTAATATTTGACTTAAAGCAGTTGATGCAATCGATGTCTATATGACTGACTGCTTCCGTTCAAATAATAGAGGGGAACAATAAGCTTTGCACATAAGTGATCGGTATTGGGGGTGTCACAGTATATTGGAAAGGATAACACAGATGGAAGCATATTTAAAACTTTGCGTTTTCCTCCTGCAGTCCTTTTCAAACTTAATTCCTAGCTGACTGTACATTATACAATCTGATTGTATTATCTCTTTTAGATCTACCATCCACTCTGTAGTGCATGGACCTGCCTGATTTGATACTTTTTAGAACCCTCTTACGCAGGGCGGACTTCGGCTGCAATCTGGTTGTTCAGTAGGGGATCTGTTCACTGATCCCCTGCTGGGCAGGCGAATGACACAGCAAGCTCTCCTCTATGGACATGCTGTCCAGTTACACCTGACTGCCATCTGATCTGACCAGACGGAAGGAAACGGATTCCCCTTCAGTTTGTTTTTGCCGAATTGGATCGGAGGTAGCTGAGTGTAAACAAACAATAGTCTGCCATTTGGCTACCAATAGAGGAGAATGGAGGGTTCAGTTGGGTCCTTCGGACAGATGCACCTGACCGGAAGCCTAAATTGTTTAGTTTTCTCCTCGCATTACATCGTTTTGGTAAATCTAAAGGAGTACAGAGTGTGCACAATCAGATTGTATAATGTATGGCCATCCTAATGCCGAATAGAGATGGGCTCGGGCGTGTTCGAAACCCCACCTGCCCGATCCCGCCAGGAAGCCTACACTGCACAGCGCTAATCACAGGTAGTGAGAGATTTTCTGATCTGTGCAGCTGTGGACCGGGAAATGTCGCACTGCCTGGGATTAGCTCTGTGCAGTGACGGCTTCCTGGCGGGATCGGGCATGGGGGGTTTTGAACACGCCTGTGCCCATCTCTAATGCCTAATACACACTATCTGTGTTTTTTTTTTTTTTTCATTCAACCTAGCGGGCTGAACAAAAAAACAGAAACGAGGAGCTCACTGTACTAACTACTTGATGTTAGTACAGCGATCTCCACCGATGAGCTATTGTGTTCTGATAGGACCCCTCCCCCCTGCACGCTGGTCAGTGCTCTCAGCCATTGGCTGCCAGTGCTGATCAAATGCCGGTTTTCCAGCATGCCTGTTAGACATTTGGCCGGCTTCTGTTGGACAAGCTGCTGTACACATGGGCCGAATGTCGTCCGGTTTCTGTGAGAACTGGCTGATACCGGCCAATATTCGGCCCGTGTGTACCAGTCTTTAAGGACACCATACTTGTCACAATGGTACTGCCATATCTCTATACAATCAACCTCAAATCTTCCAAAATGAATGAGGACCAACCTGAACCCTCCAATCAATTAGTATCTAATAAGGCAGACTCTTGTATTACATACTTGTTTGTAGATCTAGAGGAGCTTGTACAATCAGATTGTAAAATGTGTGGTAAGTTTTAGTTTTGTAGACCGTAGGTCTGTCTATATCAGGGCCATAGGTGTGTGCAGCCTATTGCATCAGGGCGGGGGTCAGCTACCAGTAGATCTCGGACAGGTGACTGGTAGATTGCAGTCTGGGCTTGCTGACCTGCCATTATTATAAATTCTCCCTCCTCCCAATACAAATCTGCCCCCCTGCTAGCACAAATGTTTCCCTCCACTCCCCTCCTGCTCAAATCCTCCCTCTCTGCAAATCCCCTCAGCAAACCCCCCCCCCCCCAAAAAAAAATACCCCTCGTAGCATAAAACCTCTACCGCCCAAATGTACCCTCCAAGCACAAATCCTCTCCCCCCCCTCCTACTCCTAACACAAATTCTCCCCCCTCCTAG
>BLSH010165864.1:209566-223011 GCA_018402905.1 Glandirana rugosa
AACACAAATTCTCCCCCCTCCTAGCACAAATTTTCCCCCCACCCCCAATTTCCTCTCCTAGCATAAATACCCCCAATCATTCCTACTAGCACAAATCCCCCCCCCCCCCCCCAGAACAAATTACCTCCCTCCTCTACCATATCATATTTTTTTTATTATTCAGGATTTATATAGCGCCGACAGTTTGAGCAGTGCGTTTCTAGCATAAATCATCTTCCCCCATGCAACTAGCGGCTCATACACAAGTGCAGGAGGCACTGTTGCTCCCCTGAAAAGCGAACCAAGTGTGTGTGAGACAGGTGATGAGGAGGTGATATGTTGCCTCCTCACCACCTGATTTAAACCCATAATTGCTGTGCAATGTATGCAATTGGCAAAATGGTAGTATGGCAATTAGACGGTTAAATCAGGTGTGAGGAGGCAACAATGTGCCGGTGATCTTTGACTTCTCCCATGTTCAGGTAGATCTCCAGCTCTCTAAGGTTGCCTACCCCTGCATTAGGGTGTGCACTCCAAAGCTCAAACACATGGTACCGATCACTCACTGTGTTCATTCAGAAAGGGAAGGGGCCGGTAAATGACATATTTACTGACCCCTTCCCCCACTCATTCTAAAACGTCTCCCTGTGTGTGCCCGCAGCAGCTGGTGGTAAAGAGGAGGAAGGAAGCTGGCAGTGCTGTAGGGGGAATCTGCGATGCAGGGGGTGATTAGGGTGTGCCCAGTAGGGTTGCCACATCATCCCTTTAATCCAGGACACATGAATTACACAGGTTCTGTGGCTGATTAAGGTGGTAATTAAACTCACTTGGTGCCTTATCTGCATTAAATTAGCCTCAGAACCTGTGTAATTCATATGTGTCCTGGATTAAAGGGATGATGTGGCAACCCTAGTGCCCAGGCACACCCGGCACACACCTATGATCACGGTACATGAAATGTATTGCACTGCGAGGTGTAGGGGCTGTATTGGGGTGCCATTCAATGCACTGCACATAGAACACGTGTGTTGCCATCCATTGTGATAACATTTTAGTGTGCCTTGCCACGATGCACAAGTAGGAATGAGCCCTTAAAAAAAAAAAGAGCGCTGTCTAATCCGATGGTGATAATGCCATGCAGACAGGAGACCTTTACTGTCTGATCTTGTCAGTATAATAAAGTCTACCCAGGAAAATTTTAGAGCAGATCTCGTGTGTGTGTGTGTGTGCGTTCTAATAGATTACAGGTGTACAGAAGATGTTCAGGTGATGAACGGGCCCAGCCCATTGTAGGAAAAGCACCTTTGCCTAAACTATGAGTCATGCGGTATAAGAAAGCAGATTACATCAGGGTCAGTTAACAGTATGAGAAGTGCACAAGCTAAAAGCATGATGTCATCCTCCTTGCTTACACAGTGACTAAGCCATTCTGAGTCCAGGGGAGGGAACGCCAGCAGGCGGCTCAGCCAATCACAGGCGCGCTTTTCCTGACAATGACTCCGGAGACCAATCCGTTGCAAGGATTGGGGTCTTTTTCAGCTGAAACCTTGACAACACATGAGTGGGACGGGTTTGCAAGGAAGCTAGCTGAGCCTCTCCTAGCTGCTGAAGGGGTTAATGCGAGCTCTAGGCTCCCACGCTCCCCTATTCAGTTTATGCTGTGTAGATTATAATATCCATTCAGGACTCAGATTCATCTTCCTGTTATGGTTCTACCTTAGCAACACGCGCACTGGATGCTGGCCTGCCAGGTGCACCTAGCACATGACTGGTACCCCTGCATGCCATGTGCTAGAGAATGGCTCTATGTGCCCTATGTTCTCTGTATGCCAGGACTAGGGTTGCCACCTCATCCCTTTAAACCCGAACACATATGAATTACACAGGTTGTTCTGAGGCTAATTTAATGCAGATAAGGCACCAAGTGAGTTTAATTACCACCTTAATCAGCCACAGGACCTGTGTAATTCATATGTGTTCGGGTTTAAAGGTATGAGGTGGCAACCCTACTCCCTGCACACATGGGCTGCCTTACACCATGCTGCCAGTGCCCTGAATTTATACATAGGCTACCCATATCAGTGTTGTTTTCATCATGCAAACAACAGTAACCCCCATCATCCAGTCACTGGCCATACACATTACAATCTCATTGTGCAATCACCACCCATGGAACAATCTGACTGTACAAGATCTACCGACATTTATGTACTGCTAAAGATTGGCTGTTGGCTAAATTGGAATAATTGGATAGTTTGAAGCAGGCCATTCGGTGATTGAAGCTTGGCTGGTTCAGTATGGACTGGACTAATTTCGATCAGTGCGTGGCCATCCCTGCTTGACAGAAGTCAATTGTTTGATCGACTTCTGTCAAAAGAGACATGTTGAAAAAACTTTTATTGTTCAGACCCCTTTCACAGGGGCATTCCATTCAGGTCCGTCTGTCCGGAGCCTCCATGCAGCCCTATGGAGAGACGGATGTCAGCAGAGACATGTCCACTGACACCCGTCGTTCTCCAATCCGCTCCAGGCCTGTAAAGTCTGATGGAGGAAAACCCTATTTATTCATCCGTCTGCGAATCAGATTGGATGACTACAGACAGGCTGATCCATTGTCATCCCATAGGGGAGAGCGGGGGCTCTGACGGATCCGACTCTGCACAGAGGACGGATCTGTGATCCGTTGGCTCAGCGGGGATCAGCGGAGCAATCCCCACTGAGCAAACAGAGTCCGTATACGGAGACGGCCGTGTGAAACTGGCCTTAGTGTATTCAGCCAATCAGCTACAGCTGCTGATTAGTGTATTCTGACAGAGGGAATTTCTCCATCCAGCTTGTTTGTTTAGATCTGTGGTCTCCAAACTGCGGCCCAGGGGCCAGATGTGGCCCTTTGCTTGCTTTTATCCAGCCCTTGGGGCGCTATTCCATCCACTGACACCAACAATTGGGCATGTGTCCTCCTATTGACACCAACAATTGGGCATATGTCCTTCCTATGACTATGTCCTGACACAATTGAAGGGGTACAATTCCTCCCAATGACACCAACAATGAGGTACAATTTTTCCCATTAACACCAACAATGGGGCACTATTTCTTCCACTGACACTAACAATTGGGCATGTGCCCTCCTAGTGACACCAACAATTGGGCATATGTCCTTCCAATGACACCAATGAAGGGGCACAATTCCTCCCAATGACACCAACAATGGGGCACAATTTTTCACACTAAAACCAACAACGGGGTACAATTTTTCCCACTAAAACCAACAATGGGGTACTATTCCTTCCACTGACACCAACATTTGGGCATATGTTCTCCCACTGACACCAATGAAGGGGCACAATTCCTCCTAATTACACCAATGATGGGGCATTATTCCTACCAATGACACCAACAATGAGGCATTGTTTACTCCCACAACATAGGGTTGCCACCTCATCCCTTTTAAACCCGAACACATATGAATTACACCGGTTCTATGGCTGATTAAGGTGGTAATTCAACTCACTTGGTGCCTCATCTGTATTAAATTAGCCTCAGAACAACCTGTGTAATCCATATGTGTTTGAGTTTAAAGGGATGAGGTGGCAACCCTACCACGACATTTTCTACTCCCACTGGCCTCAGTCGGCCCCCCCACAGAGTCTGAAGGACAGAATACTGGCCCTTTGTTTAGAATGTTTGGAGACCCCTGGTTAAATGGATGGAGGAATCCTGCTGGCTCAAAAAAAAAAAAAAACACCAGCTTAAGTAGGTCCTCATATTACATAGTTGTGTTAAATCTAAGGTTGATTGTGCAAAGATTGTTTTGGCAGATTGTAATGTGTATGATGAGCTTGATACAATCTCCTTAAGATCAACCAAAACTTGGTAGAAGTCCTATCTAAACAATCCATTCAATTTGTATCCAGTCAGGCAGTCTCTCATACTACATAGCTGTTGGCAGATATGAAAGAGATTGTACAATCAGAATGCATGGGGTATGGCCAGCTTGAGTTCATTTTTTTGCCTAGCCATGGCCACCACATGTTCTTTCTGTATAATTACTGTGGCATAAACCTGCGTAGCCGATTTGGCTAAAGCCTCATACACACACGCAGATTGTTGGCCAACCGAACGTCCAAATTGGCTGTTGGTGGTTTTGTCTAGCGTACTAACATGTGTCAAGTAATCGGCCAACAAAGCCGAACGTAGTGACGTGTTCTGAATGTATAACGAGGAAGTTCAGGTGAATGTGATCTGTTAATTAGGAACGTAGGTTTACACGACTGACCACTTCCTGGATTCCGAACATGCGTGTTTGCAAACCCAACAAAATGTTGGCCAACTTCTGTACACACGAGCCAACGATTGGCCAACTCCTTGTTAGCCAACACAAGTTTTCTAGTCTCGTCACCCAACTTCTGTTGGACGACGACTGGAAATTGGCTGTAGACAACTCAACGTCCGATTTTTGTATCATTAGTACAGTTTTCGTACGAAAAAAATCGTACAATCACGACTATGCATTTTTAGGAACTAAAAAATACACACAAAGCTATTCAACACTTTACGTCACTTCCGATGTTGAATTTGGTCATGCGAAAATTTTTGTATTGTTCACTTTCAACATGAGACAAGCATCCAACAAGAAACGGACGTTCTGTCATCCGAAATTCGCATCGTGTGTACGAGGCTTAAGGCTGGATACACGCTATACCATTTTCTGTAGATTTTTTCCTTCAGATTTACCAAAACCATATAGTATGAGGCTGGGTTCACACCTATGCGAATTGGATGCGGCTTACAGCACATCCAATTCGCATGACACTTGAAAACACATTGTTTTCGATGTGTCAGGTTCACATAGGTGCGGTGCATTTGCACTCCGCATTGCACAGAAAACATGTGCGAATTCCCAGGCAATTAAGTTCAATGGGAAAGCATCTAGCATGGAGATGTGTTCCGCACTGAACGGTGATATTTTCCTCTGCTCGTGGCCCCCCGCAGCTCCTGCGCTGTGAGAAGGGACAGGAGCCGCCGAACGGTGGCACCGCCCCCTCTCGGCAGCAGACAGGCTGGAATTCGCACCACAATGGTGTGAATCCACCATAAAGCCTCGTACACACGGTTCGACGGTCGTATACAACAGGTCGTACTAACAACCGTCGTATATGTAATCGATCGTTCATATGCACGATTTGAACAGCTGAACATACGACGGTCGTACAAGGGGAGATGTATGAGTAAACTAGAAAACTTGGTCGTACCAACAAGCTCTCATACGACCGTTGTATCGTGTGTACAGAGAAGTTGGTACAACAAGTTGTATTGTGCAAAACACGCATGCCCAAAGTCAGGAATGGCTGGATGCTAATTACATGCACCTGAACGTTCTTTCCCTGGCCGTACGATCGTGTAGTGCAGTCAGTATGCTGCATACAACAGCCAACGTACGACAACTCAACGTCCGATTTTTGTATCATACGTACGATCGTCGTCCCGTGTGTACGAGGCTTAGGAATTTCTATTTGCATGCAATCAGGCAGGCCCTTGCACTACATGGCTTTGGTAAATCTGAAGGAAAAAATCTGCAGAAAATCTAATAGTGTGTATGGGATCTTAAGCCTTGTACACACGCTTAGATTTTCAGACGACAGAACTTCCATTTTTTGTTAGATGCTTGTCTCATGTCAAAAGTGGAGAGGTTACTGACAATACAAAAATTCTCGTACGACCAAATTCAACGTCAGAAGTAACGTAATGTGTTGAATAGTTTGGTATGTATTTTTTCGTTTCTGAGCATGCGTAGCCTTGCACTTTTTTGCTGCATGCAGGAAGCCCATATAAAGTGAAAGGATTTGTATTGGCTGAGTGTGACAGATACACAGCGACAGATGCACAGGCTCAGCGTCCGTACAGCCGATGCATATCCATTCTCTTTATGTGGGTTGCCTGCATGAAGCTCCATGCTAATACAAAAAGTAAACAAACCGCTCTTCACACTGCATGGGGGCTGAGCGCCTCTGTGAATGGGACCTTAGAAAGTGCTCCAGGCACTGACAGATAGGCAACCAGTGTTTCCAAGAGGAAAGGTCAACAATGAAAGCGCTTGGACCTTCAATACTGATCTCCTTAACCACTTCAGCCCCAAAGGATTTCCCACGTTAGGACCAGAGCATTTAATTGACAATTGCGCAGTCGTGCAACGTTGTATCCAAACAAAATTGAACAAAAATCGCAATCGGCGTTTATTGATTGGTTTGCGCAAAAGGTGCCGCGTTTACAAACCATGAGACTTAATTTCCGGCTTTTTTACAATTTTTTTTTTTTACTAGTAATGGCAACGATCTGCGGTTTTTATCAGGACTGCGATATTGCAGCGGACATGTCTGACGTTTTTGACACTTTTGGGACCAGTGACATTTATACAGCGAGAAGTTTAAATATCCATTGATTACTGTATAAATGTCATTGGCAGTGAAGGGGTTAACCTGAGGGGGGCAAACTAGGGGTTAACTGTGTTCCCTGGGTGTGTTCTAACTGTGAGGGGGCTGGGCTGCCAAGGGCATCTAACTGATCCTGAGTACAGAGATCAGTAGATCTCTCACAGGCCGCCTGACAGAACGGGAAACCGCCATGTTTACATCGGCGGTTCCCTGTTCTTCCTCTCTGCTAGGCAATCGCAGCTCGCCGGCAGAGATCGAGTCCGCCTGAGCCGCGACCACACTCCTGCAGAGTGCGGCGGGCATGAGAACGCTACGGAGCACGCGCGAGCCGCCGTTTATAGACTGCGATTTGCAGGACGCTGCCACTCTGCAGCAGTAAAAGTATGTGACGCGGTCGGGAAGCGGTTAAGGCTGGATGCACACTTATGCACTTTTAGTGCTTTTTGCATTTTGCAGATTTGCACTACAGAATGTGTTCCATAGGAAATCATGATAAATGAATTGTACTGCAAATCTGCAAAATGCAAAAAGCACTAAAAATGCATAGGTGTGCATCGGGCCTAAGACTAGCTTCACACTTGTGCGGGTCAGGTGGCACGCGTTTGCATGGGCACAGCAGTCCAAAAACGTGGCCAAATGGACCAGGGATTTCTCCCATCTTCTGGTGGAAACTCTTCTAAAATGATTATTACATCTATCTTGGGAACGATCAAATGTATCACGCAATGATGCTTTGGATTTTCCACCATTCTTGCATATCTTCACATTGCTTCTATCTTATGGGCCTAAGCGCCTCCTCTTGTTGCCCTAAATGTGGCCATTTAGATAGGGTTGCCACCTTTTCCTCAAGCCAAACCCGATCATTTTAGCGGCAGAGGGCTTTTTTTTTAAGGGGGGAACACTGGACTGTGGTATAAAATGGAACTCTGATGTAAGGGGGTTTCTGCTCACCAAAGCCTCCACTTACATCAGAATTCCCAGCATTCCCCCTTAAATCAGGGTTCCCAGAGCTCCCCTTACATCAGAGTCCACAGAGCACCCCTTACATCTGAGTCCCCCTTACTTTAGTGTAATCACTTGCACAGGGGCAGGACAGAGAAGGGAGGGAGGGGGCCTTTGCACTTCGTGGTTGTGGTACTTGGTTAATGGCGAGCATAGGTGTGTGCAACCCGGGCAACAGGGGGAATCTGCGCCGCACTGGATGAATAGGGGGTGTGTGTGTGTGGGGGGGGGGGGGGTTACAGTCTGGTCCGAATAATGTGTCCGGGTTTCAGACAGTCTGAAATCTGGACACATGGTTTAAAACCCTGTCCGGGTGAATCCTGGACAGGGGTCAACCCTACATATAGATGCAGACTTGTACCATGCTTTCTGGATGTGTCCCAAGATCAAACGTCTTCCGCACTCAGCCCCACACACTTAGTAAACGACCTACCCTTAACCCCAGAATGGGCCCTTTTTGGTCTAATTATTATCTCGGGTATCAAAATATCCAGAGGCTTTAAACAACTTTTTATTGTTCTGTCCCTTTTGGCACAGAAAGCTATTCTTCATTGGTGAATTTACCCAGAACTTCTCTGTTAACCACTTAACGACCAGGCCTATTCTGGCACTTTTAGTTTCTAAGTAAAAAAATCAATATTTTTTTGCTAGAAAATTACTTGGAACTCCCTAAACAATATATATATTTTTAACAGAGGCCCTAGAAAATAAAATGGCAGTGGTTACAATTTGTTATGTCATGCGGTATTTGCTCAGCGTTTTTTGGTGGGAAAAAAATACACTTTAAGGAATCTAAAAAAAATCCACAATATATAACCCAATTTATTTGTAAGGTATGAAAGCTAATATATCACGATTTAAAATTGCGCACGCTTGTGGAATGGTGACAAACTACGGTACTTAAAAATCTCCATAGGTGACACTTTAAAAATGTGGGCAGGTTACCAGTTTAGAGTTACAGAGGAGGTCTAGCGCTAGAATTATTGCTCTCGCTTTGATGTTCGCGGTGATACCTCACGTGATACAAATGTACCATACGATCCAGTTGTAGTGCGTTTCCACAAATAGTGCGCTGCAGTGCGACTTCAGGCCATTCAAAATGAAATCGCACTGCACAGAACTGCATGTGAATCGCACAGGAAAATGTAGCACGATCCTGTGCAATTCACATGAAGTTCCTAGTATGAATGAGCGCTTGAATGCAAAAACACCAAACAAGTGATGAATGAAGCAAAATCCCAGAACATTTTGAAACAATGTACAGGATGGGGACACCGACTCCAATGAAATGTTACTGGTAGACGGACCTGCTACTGTGTATCAGCCACTGTTCTGTCTTTTTTTTTATTTTTTATTTTTTCCCAGTACAGTGTTTTATATGCAAACAGATTTGTATACTTTACATAAAACTTAAAACCCAATAAACCTTTTGTGAAATAAACGTTACTTTGGGGCTAATTCCAAAAAAATAGGAATGTGGGGCTGTTGCCAGAAACAACCAATCCGGTCTGAGAATTCATTTTTTGAATACATTAATTTTGAATGGCTGCTAAACTTTTGTTTTCATTTTCTTTTTCCCGTATTAAAGAATCAGCCTATTTATCAAAAAATGTGAATTGCTGTGTGTCCAGATGATATTTTCTTAGGGGCAGACACAGAAGTGCTGTTTTAACTATAGGTGGCTTCTGATGGACCAAACACCTGACTTATACATTTCATTAACTATGAGATTTTCCTGTCCACTTGGGAGTGTTCGGTATTTCCACCTACCTTTATGTGTTCCAGCATCTCCTGTTACAATCCACATAAGATGAATAAAAAACATAGCAGGGACGGTGGGGACTTCCATAAACACCACAGAGGATGTGCAGACCCAGGAACACAGCGCATGGATCTCACCAATTGAAGACCCAGGAGATATAAGAAAGTGTCCATTACTCACTAAAAACTGAAACCGTTAGGGCCCGTTCACACAGGGGCGACTTGCGCTCCGACTTGAGTCGCCCCAAGTCGCTTGACAAGTGAAATCCCATTGAAATGAATGGGAGCCATCTTAACATAGGCGTGCGCAGGGGGTGTGCCAGGTGTGCCTAGGCACACCCAAATCACTCCGTGCTGTGCCGATTCCCCCTACTGCCCGGGCTTCCCCCGTGTTGGGCCCCACCCACACCGCAGTGGTGCTGGCTTCCCTCCTGTGCTCTCCTCTCTCCCGGCTTCTGCAAAGGATTTTTCAGGATGGAGAGTGGGGGAAGGGGCTAATCAATATGTCATTTACCAGCCCCTTCCTTTTCTAAATGAACACAGTGAACACACTCACTGTGTTAAATCACAACGGAAGCATAGTAAACTGTGTTTACTATGCTTCAGTTTGTGAATGAACAGGAAGCCGCTCAGCACAGAGCACTTCACATTCATTCACTGTGCAGTGCAGCTGAGGCTGCAGAGAAAGCCATGTGTGTTTAAGCTTTGGGGTGTACCCCCTAATGCAATAGGCTGGGCACACCTATGCGTCTTGATGTACGCTACTGAGCCGCTCTGATTTCAAGAAAAGGTTCCTGCATGACTTCAAGGCGACTTGTGGCCATAGGATTCAATAGAAGTCGCATCTAAGTCGGATCCCCATCTTAATGCAAGCGGCTTTACAGTGAAAAGAATAGAATTTATTTGGGGCAACCCCCTCCCTCCCTTCTCTAATTGGCCACAGGCAAAGTCGCCTGGCATAAGTGGTGATGTAAGTCACACTGAAAGTCGCCTAGCAAATTCCCCTGAAGTCGCCCCTGTGTGAATGAACCCTAAAGAATAGACTGATCATTTAAAGTGTATGTCCCCCCAACATTTCATATTCCTGATGTGTGTATATTGGACCACGTTATGTTTGTTAAAAAGTGTCCTGTTCTTTTTGTGTTTTTTAATGTGTGTGAAATAGTTGGTGATCTTGCCAGCCCCCCTGCTTTCCTATTTCTGACCACAGTAGGCATAGAAGCTCAGCTATCTCAGCATGGTCAGTTTTCTGGCTGTGCTGGGAGAACAGCCTGCCTGTACTCCAATGGCGTGTGCTAAACACAGAGACACACATATCTCCCCTGGGAGGGATCAGTGTATTGCACCTTCTCTGCCTCTGCTGACAATCATGTTCCCCATGTAGTCTCCACCAGTAATTAATTTTGACATTTCGATTTAGTTTTAGTCATAGTCTTTAGACTAAAATGCCTTTTTAGTTTTAGTCGTATTTTAGTCATCTGAATTGTTTTCGTTTTAATCGACTAAAATCTCCAGTACATTTTAGTTGTCTGAAATCTAATGGGTTTAGTTAAATGTTAATGCATTGTTTAAGCATTTCTTTAGAATTGCCAAACTCATTAGATACTCCCGGAATAAAAATCGAATGACATGTTATTGTTTATGTCATTAACACGCACTACAAACACAGATTTAGCTGTTGTGATATATAGATCGTCTTTAAAAGCTAGTTTCATAAACAAACAAAAATATTGCTTTTTGACAAACAGAAGTACAACTTGAATATATAAAAAAAAAAAAAAAAACAGTAAACTCTATTGGCTGGAATGCCATTGTACATATTACCTGAATATATTACCAACATTAAATGTTAAAGCGATTGTAAAGGCTCGTTATTTTTTTTTTAAATAACAAACATGTTATACTTGCCTGCTCTGTGCAGTTGGTTTTGCACAGAGCGGCCCGGATCCTCCTCTTTTCGGGTCCCTCTTCTGCTCTCCTGGCCCCTCCCACTGTTGAGTGCCCCCACAGCAAGCAGCTTACTACAGGGGGCACCTGAGCTGAGTCAGCGCTCTGTGTATCCATTAAGACACGGAGCCCCGATCCGGCCCCGCCCCCTCTCTCCCCTAATTGGCTGACTTTGATTGACAGCCATGGGAGCCAATGGCGCCATTGCTGTGTCCCAGCCAATCAGGAGGAGTGTCCTGGACGGCTAAGACACTCGTGGACATCGCTGGAGAGAGATGGGGCTCAGATAAGTAATTAGGGGGTGCTGGGGAGGCTGCTACACACAGAAGGTTTTTTTATCTTAACACATAGAATGCATTAAGAAAAAAAAAAAAACCTTCTACCTTTACAACTCCTTTAAGAAAAAAAATAATAAAGGCCTTTTTCTTATTCTTTTTTCTTTTAGTAGCTGAGTTGATGGCCCTCCATATTCTTATGTGGTAGTGCAGTGTTCATTTTCACGTCAAATTTCAATTTAGTTTTAGTCATAGTCTTTTGACTAAAGTGCCATTTTAGTTTTAGATGTATTTTAGTCATCTCAATTGTTTTAGTCGTATTTTAGTCGACTAAAATAGTAATAACCGCTTCAGCCCCAGAAGGATTTACCCACTTCCTGACCAGGACATTTTTTGCAATACGGCACTGCGACGCTTTAACTGACAATTGCACGGTTGTGCGATGTTGTACTCAAAACAAAATTGACGTCCTTTTTTTTTCACAAATAGAGCTTTCTTGTGGTGGTGTTTGATCACCTCTGCGGTTTTTATTTTTTGCGCTGTAAACAAAACAAAAGCGACAATTTTGAAGACTTTTTTTTTTTTTTTTTTTTTTTTTTTTTTACTTTCTGCTATAATACACATCCAAAAAAATATATAAAAAACAAATTTATTCATCAGTTTAGGCCGATATATATTCTTCTACATATTTTTGCGCACGTTTACTAACGATGGGATAGATTTAGGGACTTTAGTAGTTTTTACTGGTAATGGTGGCGATCTGCGATTTTTAGCGGGACTACAACATTGCGGCGGACAAATCTGACCCTTTTTGGGGACCAGTGACATTATTACATTGATCAGTGCTATAAAAATGCAGTGATTAATGTATAAATGGCACTGGCACGGATGGGGTTAACTCTAGGGGGTGATCAAAGGGTTAATCAAGTGTGTTCTAACTGTAGGGGGATGGGCTTACTGGGACATGACAGAGATCGCTGTTCCCGATCACTGGGAACAGCAGATCTCTGCCATGTCATCTGGCAAAGAAGAGATCCGGCTTGTTTACATGGGTAGATCTCCGTTCTGCCTCTGTACAAGGGGATCGTGGGTCGCCAGTGCACATCGAGTCCCACAAATCGCACATGCTCAAGCCGCCGTACAGCTAGGGCGATTTGCGCAGGAGAGCCGACCTGCCACTGTATAACGACGGCGGCTGGTTGGCAAGTGGTTAATTTAGTCGACGAAAATATTTTAGTGAATTAAATTAACACCGGTCTCCACCCCAACCTCTGTAAACCCCTTGCGCAGCTGAGAACAGAGGTCATGTGACCACTTATAGCAAAAGAAAAAAAGGTATTTATAACGTTTTTATACATGAATGCACAAATGTTTTGCCTTGCATTTATTTCTATTTTAAACTGAATGGCTTGTTTTACAAGGTAATGGTTCACATATACTTTAACCACTTCAGCCCCGGAAGAATTTCACACTTTAGGACCAGAGCACTTTTTGCGATTCAGCACTGCATTGCTTTAACTGACAATTGCGCGGTCGGGCGATGTTGCACCTAAACTAAATTTGCATCCTTTTTTTGCCACAAATACAGTCGTGTGATAGCAGAGCTGCTGTGAGGATAAGCTAGAATTACAGAAATAAAAGATGAAAAAACTTTCACAATCCCCCAAAGCTAAAGAAATTCCCTTAGTGGGAAGAGTGGGATGAATCACTCGAGAGACCTGATTGCACAAAGTTATTAGACTGACTCAATAACCCCATAAACACGTGGATTAAATGCTGTCTGACTACATTACATTGAGTTCACAGACATGTTGTATGTCTAATAAAAATAGTTGCAGCGCCCAATAAAAAATAATTACGTAAAATATGCGGTCTCTAAATGTGACAAAAGAGGAAAACAAAGTGGAACAAATAAATGAATATTCTTCCTTATAAAATGCATTAATAAAAAATAACCCGCGACGTTGATAAAAATAATCTGTATGTTGTACAGACACTTGAGTTACATTACATCAGTCTGTCGTAAATTAGGTGCACAAATACCCCA
>BLSH010165864.1:233075-261032 GCA_018402905.1 Glandirana rugosa
GACTCTTTTTTTGTTGGACGTTCTTGCCAGTTTTTTCAAGGAATCTGTACAGTATATTTGGTATTACTCTCTTTATTTTTTTTACAGGAATTGACGTAACCTGGTCATATTGTGTTGTTTGTGTGACGACGGGTGACACCGGTCCTCATGCAGTTAAGGACATTTTTTTTATTTCTCTCATTATGGTTTATATGACATGTCTAAGGAACTTTTTTGACCGTTCTTGCAGGTTGTTTTTTTCTCAGGATATGAAAGCAATATAATAACTCCATCTATAGACTATGTATACAGGATGTCTATTGCTATTGTGATATTGTGCTAGTATGTTGTGGTTTTGATGTTCTACCAGATCTTACATATGTGGGTAGATATGTACAATATTCTGTATTGCCTTGGCGGCATGCCCTGCCACCAACCGACCCCTGACAGTCTGACCACATCCTCTTACACCCTCGGCTCTTTCATGGCCTCTCTTAAGCTTGTGACATGGAATGTCAGAGGTCTGTGTGTGAAGCTGTATTATCCTATCTCAAGTCCCTAAAGGCAGATATATCCATCGTAGTAGAAACTCATGTCATGGGACAAGTTCAAATGGCTCTTAAAAAACTTTGGTTGGGTTGGTTATATCAAGCCCCAACTTTCGTGGTATGGCCTTAGTAATAGCCAAAATGGTACAATTTCAGCTTCTCACATTGCAGTCGGACTCTTAGGGTTGGTTCCTCTTTTTACATGCTATTGTTAGTGGTATGAAACTCTTACTCTTAGCATTCTACATCCTCCACTATTTCAATTTGCTGTATTGCAAGATTGTCTTCATGGCTCAGCACCCCACGGTCCCCGCCATTTGGTTGGGGGACTTTAATATGGTAATAAATCTTATTCTGGATAAAATAAGCCCCAATGCCCTTACTCCCACCCAACCCACATCACCAGGTTTGGGAGATTTATTTCAGAGTTTGCCCTAGCTGATACCTGGAGGCATCGGCACCCCACCTCTAAAAGCTACTCTTGCTTTACTCCCGCATATTTTACCATGTCTCGTATTGAATACATTTTCAGTACTCCTCCCCGGTTCCCCCCTCAACCCGTATTTGGAGATTGAATCCTTTCTGGCTCTCCACACTCACTGGAATGGAGAAGCTACAAAAGGAATGGGATTTTTATTTCTGAGCTAACAGTGATATAGTACCCATAGGAGTTGTGTGGGAGGCGTTTAAATTGCATGCCTGTATGATTTTATCTGCCCATATCACTAGACACAAGGCCTCAACTAAATTGGTGCTCCAGCAAGCGTAAGACCACTTAAGGTCCTTGGAGCAAGTCTTTCAGACTGACCCCTCTGCAGTTCATGCCTCCCTTGTGAGAATGCAGACCAGGCCTATTAACCAACTATATTTGAGAAAGCCAAACAATGCATATTTGAACATGGTGAAAAGGTTGGCAAGCTTCTCGCCTTTATGGCCCACCTCGACCATAAGCCCTCTGTGGTAGTTACCCTTCAAGCTGCTTCAGGGACCAGAATCACTGATTCTGACCTCATGACCAAGGAGTTTAAAGCCTTCTACTCAGATCTATACTCCTCCGCTGCTCATCAATCTCATAGTGAACTGCCAGCATTCATGCAAACTGTTGCATTTCCCACACTGACTCCTTCTCAGGTTAGCCTACTGAAGGCACCGATCACCAAAGGCAATATAGAGGAGGCAATGGCACATCTTCCACCTTCCAAGGCACCAGGGTTAATTGGGCTTCCCTTGGAATTCTATAACCAGTTTAAGGAGGCCCTTGCCCCCAAATTAAAAAAATAATACGCCCATATATATGACTCAGCTACCTTACCTGCCACTATGGGAGAAGCTCTTTTATAATTTTAATACCTAAACCTGAAAAAGGCCCTTTACTCCCCGAATCATATCGACCCATATCTCTCCTGCAATTGGACATAAACATTCTCGCCAAAATTCTAGCACTACGCCTCAATAAGTTTATATCGAGTCTGATTCATTCAGATCAAATCGGGTTCATGCCCAACAAAAACACGGTTTTTAATCATAGACGTCTTTTCATGACGCTCCAATCTGCTCACGATGTCAAAGGCTCCAGGGTAGTGATCAGTTAGATGTCGCCAAGGCATCCGATTCTGTGGAGCGGAACTACTTATGGGAATGTCCCTGCAGATTTGGCTTTAGCCCAAAATGTATCAAATGGCTCCAACTTTTATATCAGGCCCCTACTGCCCAGATCCAAGTTAACAGTAGGGTCTCCAACCCTTTTCCTCTCTCACGAGGCACCTGCCAAGGTTGTCCCAGTTCCCCATTGCTCTGTGCATTGGCCGTAGAACCCCTCCCCATTGCTATCAGAGCACATCTGGGCATTACAGGCCAAGACCCTAAGAAACTTATTTCCACATTCTACAACCATCTAATGCTGCCTGCTGCCTCAGCCATGGCTTACCAATTAAAATCCTGCTGGGTGGTGGATGCAGGCAAAATAACAGATGAGGATTGGGAAGAGGCTTTAGACATCTGTAAAATTGTATCTCCCAAACTTTTTGATCGCCTTGCACTGTTCTACATTTTACACAGGTCATGTTTAACACCTACCTGCCTCTCCAAATATCGGCCAGATTACAATCCAGTCTGCCCCACGTATAGCGGGTCTAGAGGCCATTTACCATTTGCCATGATCCTGCCCCTCCATCCAAGGGTACTGGACACAGGTGGTCAAGTTTCTACATGACCAAATGGGCTCCCCTCTTACCCTCTACCCCAAGCAATATCTCCTGGGCCTCCTCCCCATTTTTTACAAGAGTCATTGTTTATGGCCTGAATGCTTATCGCCAAGACCTGGATCAGAGAGTCAACTCCAACTGTCCAGCAATAGATTTGGGCGGTTAATGCCACCCTCCCTTACAAAAAAGTGTTATATGTTCACAGAGGCTGCCCCTACAAATACCACAAAATTTGGGAGAGATGGCTGGAGAATGCAACTACTTGTGCAGACGAGGAATGAGCCAACCTGTGAAGGTCGCTATGTATGTATTTCATGCTTTCCCATGCACACCCTGTATCTAGGTTTTCTACATGGATATACTTGGACTAGCTACATATACGGAGGCCTCTGATGCATCCCTTTGTTTATTACCATTAATGTCTACTGTTATTTTGTATTTTCTTCTTGGTACTACAAGCTACGCTGATTTTCAACGTCTCCTGCTCTGTATGACACTGTCAATGTGTAAATGTTAAGTATGGTGCCTGTTGCACCATTACCTGTATGCTTCCCCTTTATACAATAAAGAGTTTGTTTTGCTTAAAAAAACTGTACAAATTGCAATGCGCCAAAATGCTCCATTGGCTACTTTGCCGTGTTTGTCGTGCATAGGGCAGCCTATTGAAATCAATGGGCTGCACTATGCATGCAGCAGGAAACACACACCAAAAAATGTTCACTTCCACTACGCTAGGTGTGAATGGGGCCTGAAAGTAAAAATGGTGTTTCTACCCTCCACCTTCCTGAACTAGAGCTGGATTATAAGAACAATGACAGCACAACCCATTCCATCTAATATACTTGTATAAAGTTGACTATACATTATGCAATCTGATTGTACAATCTCCTTTTAGTTTTACCAAAAGAAAGTAATAGGAGGACCCCACTCAAACAGTCCATTCAATTTGTATCCAATCAAGCAGGTGCTAGTGCTACATGGTTGTTGGTTGATCTAAAGTAGAAAGCACAATCTATGGCCACCTTAAAGAGGAAGTAAACCCAGATGGGGTTTACTTTCCTCTATATTCCCCTGTAATGTAGAAGCATAATGGGCTACTATGCATTGCATAGTAGCCCATTATGTGCCACTTACCTGTAAATGAAGCCTGTGACCTCCAGCGCTGTTCCCTGTCCTGGCGGCGTCCATCTTCAGCCCCTCTTCCTTCCAGGCCTGCGACTCCGGCGCTGTGACTGGCCGGAGACGGCAGTCACGCACGGTCGCAGTGGGGGAATGGCACGGAAGCCGTTTCTTCACTGCGCATGTGCCGACGTGACGTCGGCACAGCTTCAACACTGCATATCTCCTGAACCGTACAGGTTTAGGAGATATGCAGGGCACCTACAGGTAAGCCTTATTCTAGGTTTACCTGTAGGTTAAAGTGGTTGTCACAAGTTGACAACCACTTTAAAGGAAGAAGTAGGAGAGTGGGTGGAAAAAAAGGTTGTATAGTAATGAGGGAGGTGTGGTCCAGATTGGTAAAACACTCCCTAATTTGTGAATTAATAAAGCAGTGTATGATGAGATATGAAGATTCCTGGGTGGTCGCAGGAAGTCAGGGTTTCAGATGCATTTTTTCTAAATTTTGAAAAGAGAGGTGCCAATTCAATGCTACCGTGGACTAGGAAGCTAAGAGATAAGCACATTGGAATGGCTTGGGCAGAAAAGACATTAGAAAAGGCTTCTATTATGAAAAGTGAAATTCTGCCTGGAAAGGTGAATTTAGCCTTAAAGCACAACATGTGCATCTGGAATATTGTGCAAAGATATCCATCTCTGGTTCAGCATCCTAAGTGGGGTGGAAGGTCATTTTTGGTGGCACTAGATTGTCATTGAATAAAAAAAGTTTTCAATTGGTGCCGCGCTGATGGTCTAATGTGGTTTGTATGGTGGGTGGAACTGCAGCCCCTACTTTTTCTTCCCAGTGGGAAAAAAAGAAAATTGTAAATAGAAAGCAGGAGTAGGTATGGCGCTGTTTGTTGTGGGTGAATAGAAAAAAAAAGTGCTTGTGTATAAATAAAGGTGATGTAGTGAATAAATATTGTGTACACCTTATATACAATATTCAACATACAATATAAATTATAATACAATATACATTAATTTGAACACAGTCCTTAAAGTGCAAGATTCCAAAAAACAAAGTTCAAATCCTTAATTTCTTTAGAGGTATATGGTGAGAAAAGTGACTTGTGCTCTTCCTTGATTGCTTGCATTCGCGGTGTCAGGCAATCCTTGAAAATCAAAATCAATAGGTGCTCCTAGTGCTTGAGTGCTTTAAATAAATAAATGGATGTATGCTTACCAGACAAGCCCACCCCTCTGCGGGGTACAGCGCATCCACAGTCCTACGCCACTGTGCAGCGGGTCCACCTGGTCCTTGTAGTCCTCCTTGGTAATATCCTTCCCACGGTCACATGTGCGTGTAAAAGATAAAAAGAATCTCCATAGAGTAGAGTGGTACCGTTTGAAAAAAGCTTTATTTGGATATAATAGTCGGGACCGCTCCAGATGACGTCAGCATGACGAAACCAGTAGGGTGGAGCTTACATGTGTCACTTCCGGGACACTGAGCTGAGATCGCTGCTTGATGCAAACGGCTCTCCCCAAAACCTTTTCAAACACTTTTAAGGGGATTTTAGGGGATTTTTACATGTTTTAAGCACTGGATTGGAAGATATTATATCCAAATAAAGCTTTTTTCAAATGGTACCATTCTATGGAGATTCCTTTTATCTTTTACACACACATGTGACCACGGGATGGAGACTACCAAGGAGGACTACAAGGTTCAGGTGGGCCCGCTGCACAGTGGCGTAGGACTGTGGATGCGCTGTACCCTGAGAGGGGTGGGTTTGTCTGGTAAGCATAAATCCATTTATTTATTTTAAGCACTCAAGCACTAGGAGCACCTATTCATTTCCAAGGATTGTCTGACACAGTGAACGGAAGCAATCGAGGAAGAGCACAAGTCACTTTTTCACCATATACCTCTAAAGAAATGAAGGATTTGAACTCTTTGTTTTTTGGACTCTTGCACTTTAAGTATTGTATTCATATTGATGTATATTGTTTTATAATTTATATTGTATATAAGGTGTACACTATTTTTTCACTACATCACCTTTATTTATACACAAGCACTTTTTTTTTCTCTATTCACCCACAAGGAACAGTGCCATACCTACTCCTGCTTTCTATTTACTAGATTGTCATTTATGACATTTATTGGTGTCCTTCTGAATTCTGCAAATATGGGCAAACTGACGGTGTTAGCCCACAAAAATGGCACAATGGCACTTGAGATTTAACGTAAAAAAGATTGATGTAGAATATTCTGTAACAGACAGTAAATGATTATTCCCCTTAATAATGTGCACAGGCAAGAACCAGCAATAAACATGCCCACGCTCACACATTAGTCTGTAGTGAAATGGCCATTACCATGGCTGTTGAAGTGTTCATTATTAAGTACACAGCCCATCCAACAGGATCGTTCCCATGAACAGACTCTAAAAGATGGGACGCAAGATGGGTAGTTGCCTTTTTAATATGTTGTGAGACTTGTTTTAAAGTGGAATTCCAATCAAATTCTAACTAAGCCTAAATATACTCTACCCCTATTCTACAGTGAGGGAAAAAAGTATTTGATCCCGCACTGTTGTACATTTGCGCACTGACAAAGAAATTATCAGTCTATAATTTTAATGGTAGGTTTATTTTAACAGTGAGAGACAGAATAGCAACAAATATGCAGAAAAATGCATTTCAAAAAAGTTATAAGCTGATTTGCATTTTAATGAGTGAATTAAGTATTTGGTCCCCTATCAATCAGAAAATTTCTGGCTTCCAGGCGTCATCTATACAGGTAACAAGCTGAGATTATGAGCATGCTCTTAAAGGGGGTGCTCCTAATCTCAGCTTTTTACCTGTATAAAAGACACCTGTCCACAGATGCAATCAATCAATCATATTCCACTCTCTCCACCATGGCCAAGGCCAAAGAGCTGTCCAAGGATGTCAGGGAGAAGATTATAGACCTACACAAGGCTGGAATGAGCTACAAGACCATCGCCAAGCAGCTTGGTGAGAGGATGACAACAGTTGGTGCAACTATTCACAAATGGAAGAAACACAAAATAACTGTCAGTCTCCCTCGGTCTGGGGCTCCATGCAAGATCTCACCTTGTGGAGTTTCAATGATCATGTGAATGGTGAGGAATCAGCCCAGAACTACACGGGAGAATCTTGTCAATGATCTCATTGCAGTTGGGACCATAGTTACCAAGCAAACAATTAGTAACACACTACACCGTGAAGGATTAAAATCATGCAGTGCCCTCAAGGTCCCCCTGCTCAAGAAAGCACATGTGCAGGCCCATCTGAAGCCTGCTAAAGAACATCTGAATGATTCAGAGGAGAACTGGGTGAAAATGTTGTGGTCAGATGAGGCCAAATCAAACTCTTTGGCATTAACTCAACTTGCCGTGTTTGGAACAGGAGGAATGCTGCCTATGACCCCAAGAACACCATCCCCACCGTCAAACATGGAGGTGTAAACATTATGCTTTGGGGTGTTTTTCTGCTAAGGGGACAGGACAACTTCACTGCATCAAGGGGATAATGGGTGGGGCCATGTACCGTCAAATCTTGGGTTCCCTCAGCCAGGACATTGAAAATGGGTCGTGGATGGGTATTCCAGCATAATGACCCAAAACACACAGCCAAGGCAACAAAGGAAGAAGCACATAAAGGTCCTGGAGTGGCCTAGCCAGTCTACAGGCTTTAACCCCATAGAAAGTATGTGTAGGGAGCTGAAGGTTCGACCAAAGTCAGCCCCGAAAACCTTAATGCCTTGGAAAGGATCTGCAAAGAGGAGTGGGACAAAATCCCTCCTGAGATGTGTGCAAACCTGATGGCCAACTACAAGAAACCTCTGACCTACTAAGTCATGTTTTGCGAAGGGGTCAAATACTTATTTCACTCATTAAAATGCAAATCAATTTATAACTAATTAAAATAATTTTTTTTTAATAATTTTTTCTGGATATTTTTGTTGTTATTCTTTCTCTCACTGTTAAAATAAACCTACCATTAAAATTATATGATCATTGGGAAAACGTACAAAATCAGCAGGGGATCAAATACATTTTTTCCTCATTGTACCTATTGTGAATCCGCATTGGTCAGGTCACATGATTGGGTCCCAGCGCCAGCTTCAGTGTAGAGAAGGGTTAAGTTAACAATGGCTGCCCCATAGTAAGCCTATAGGTCAGGGGTGGCGAACAAGTTAGACACAAAGAGCCAAAATTTTAAACTGTGAGAGTCAGAGAGCCACACCACGCAGTGACGAAGCGGCGCGAAGCGGCGCGAAGCGGCGCGAAGCGGCGCGAAGCGGCGCGAAGCGGCGCTCGAGGCGATCTCAAGGCGGCTTGCGAGGAGACTTCTATCATAGAAGTCAATGCAAGCTGCCTGAGATCGCCCTGAGAGAAACATGAAACTTGGCAAAGAGCCACAGTATATACAAAATATAATAAGAGGCAAAGAGCCGCATTCATTATGGCCGGGAGCCGCATGCGGCTCGAGAGCCGCATGTTCGCCACCCCTGCTATAGGTGATGTAGCCTCTACTCTACACTGAAGCTGGTGCTGGGACCTGATCACGTGACCAGACCGGAACGGCTTTAGACTAGGTAAGTATACACACTTTTACAAGGTAGATAGGATAGTCTTAGAATAAGGGCGGTAGTTGATTTGGGCTTAGTTAGAATTTGGCTAGAATATTTTTTTCCAATAGACCTTTACATACGTCTTTCCGATGTGTAACCTTTGCTTTACGTGTACACATAATTTGATAGTAATTCTGTACTTTTTTTATATTGAGCCCCACCATACTTCCCATTATCTTTCCTCATTCTTTCTTCTTCTTTGTCATGCTCTCTCAACATTGTAGAACCATAATGAAATGACTGTACGCGCCCATTAGGTCCACAGTTGTTGTCATTTTAGGTGTGGTTTTTACGAAGAACTTGCGTATGTTTTGACTCGTCAAGTCCAGACATTCAAATGTCTGTAGGTTATCTGTTTTGTAAATATACTTGTCCAGAAAAAGGACAATATTTGTGTTCACTTTTCGTGGAAGAATTCACCCACGCTTAATGGAAAAATTGTCATGCTGACAGTCGCAGTGACATTGTTAAGAATTCAGGAGGAGCCCATGTTTGTGTAGATCTTGGCTGAAAGGCAGACTAAAGCCGGCCATAGATGGGTAAAATCTCAGCCGGTTCAACAGAGATCAGCCAAGATTCAATCCAATTATGGGCAGGCTGATAGCACCCAAGTCGATCCATTGATCAACTTGAGTACAACCAGCATGTCAGATTTCTACCATCCGATTATTGCCAGCAGCTATAGGCGGTAGCAATAATCATTGTGTTCTCCCAGCAGGCACGACTGCCTTCATACCTCTGCTGGGAGAACACATTAGCTCCGCGGGAGGGATTCCCCCATCAACACTGTCTGGTAAGCCGGACCTTCAAAGCACATGCACCAATGACGTCATCAGCTGCATGCACTCTGAATATCTCCTAAACGGTGCAAGTTTAGGAGATATTCACAGTACCTACAGGTAAGCCTTACTATAGACTTCACTTTAGTACAAGTAAAAAATTAGACTTTACTTCCTCTTTAAGCTGTTAACAAGCATAACATATGGCATAGATGAAGCGAATCTTGGACTGGCTGAGATTCGATCCATCTATAGGCATGCTGATTGTACCCAAGCCAATCCATCGATCAACCTGTGTACAATCAGCATGTCGTTTTTTTAGCATGCAATTATTGCCATCAGCTATAGCCACTAGCAGCTAACCACTGTGTTCTCCCGACAGGGACGACTCCTCCTGTATTAAATTGTATTGTGACTGTACTGCCTGCCCCCATGTTGTAAAGTGCTGTGCAAACTGTGGGCACTATATAAATCCTGTATTATTATAATAATAATTATAACTACTTGGTGCACTCAATGTTCTAATGAGGAAAGTTGCAGTGTCTGCATCCCTATGAAAGTAGCTAACCTTAGGGAGTATCTTGACAAAAAAAAAATTCCTATTGTAGGAGGTTCCTAAAACCTGTACAGTATCTTGCAGTGCAGACATCTGAGAAAATCAGTGAGCCAATCACACAAGCAAGGAATTACATTTCTGTAAAAGCGTTCTGTACGCCATTTGGTATCGAGACAAGATGGGAAGCTGATGTGGGCACTATAGATGATGAGGAATGGGAAGAAACCATGGACTCTTGCAAGGTACTATCAGACTACCTCACTCAATTATATATATTACACCGATCTTATCTCACCCATCTCCGAGTAGCCCGATACAAAAGTAGATATGCCCGATGGTACTGGCCCTTTTTTTCACTTGCTCTGGAACTGTTTAAGTATCCAGGGCTTCTGGACTCAAATAGTTATAATCCTCCATGGGCTCCCCAAACAATGTCTATTAGGTATATTTCCAGATTCAGACTTAGATAAATTTACTAAAGCCTTCCTACATTATTTACTGCTAGAAAAGTGATAGCCAGACAATGGATAGGACCTCACCTCTGGAGTTCACCAACTGGATGTGTGAAATAAACTCCAGCCTGCCCTATAAGGGGATGCCCGTCCAACTATGAGCAGATCTGGGACCGTTGGTTACAATCCTCAGAAACGTGTACCTGAACCCAATTTGCACACTTGAATAGCCTGTTCTATCCTCTCCACGGATGTTTATATTTTTACTTTTTTTTTAATTTGTTTTGAAAAACAGTGAGGGAAAAAAGTATTTGATCCCCTGCTGATTTTGTACGTTTTCCCACTGACAAGGAAATGATCAGTCTATAATTTTAATAGTAAGTTTATCTTAACAGTGAGAGACAGAATAACACAAATATCCAGAAAAATGCATTTCAAAAAAGTTATAAACTGATTTACATTTTAATGAGTGAAATAAGTATTTGATCCCCTATCAATCAGCAAGATTTCTAGCTCCCAGGTTTCTTCTATACAGGTAACAAGCTGAGATTAGGAGCACTCTCTTAAAGGGATTGCTCCTAATCTCAGCTTGTTACCTGTATAAAAAGACACCTGTCCACAGAAGCAATCAATCAGATTCCAATCTCTCTACCATGGCCAAGACCAAAGAGCTGTCCAAGGATGTCAGGGACAAGATTGTAGACCTACACAAGGCTGGAATGGGCTACAAGACCATCGCCAAGCAGCTTGGTGAGAGGGTGACAACGGTGCAATTATTTGCAAATGGAAGAAACACAATATAATTGTCAATCTCTCAGTCTGGGGCTCCATGAAAGATCTCACCTCAATGATCATGAGAATGGTGAGGAATCAGCCCAGAACTACACGGGAGAATCTTGTCAATGATCTCAAGGCAGCTGGGACCATCGTCGCCAAGAAAATGATTGGCAACACACTACACCGTGAAGGAATCAAATCATACGGTGCCTGCAAGGTCCCCACTTTCTCAAGAAAGCACATGTACAGACCCGTCTCAATGTTTGCTAATGAACATCTGAATCATTCAGAGAAGAACTTGGTCAGCGTTTTGTGGTCAGATGAGACCAAAATCAAGCTCTTTGGCATCAACTCAACTCCCCATGTTTGGAGGAGGAGGAATGCTGCCTATGACCCCAAGAACACCATCCCCATTGTCAAACATGGAGGTGGAAACATTATGATTTGGGTGTGTTTTTCTGCTAAGGGGAAAAGACAACTTCACTGCATCAAAGGGACGATAAACGGGGCCATGTACCATCAAATTTTGGGTGAGAAGCTCCTTCCCTCAGACAGGGCATTGAAAATTGGTTGTGGTTGGGTATTCTAGCTTGACAATGACCCAAAACATACAGCAACAAAGAGTGAATCAAGAAGGTCCTAGAGTGGCTTAGCCAGTCTCCAGACCTTAATCCCATAGAAAATATGTGGAGGGAGCTGAAGGTTCGAGTAACCAAACGTCCGCCTCGAAACCTTAATGACTTGGAGAGGATCTGCAAAGAGGAGTGAGGCAAAATCCCTCCTGAGATGTGTTAGAAACGTCTGATATCTGTAATTGCCAACAAGGGTTTTGCCACCAAGTACTAAGTCATGTTTTGTGAAGGGGTCAAAACTTATTTCACTCATTAAAATGCAAATCAATTTATAACTTTTTTGAAATGTGTTTTTCTGGATATTTTTGTTTGTTATTCTGTCTCTCACTGTTAAAATAAACCGACCATTAAAATTATAGACTGATCATTTCTTTGTCAGTGGGCAAACGTACAAAATCAGCAGGGGACCAAATACTTTTTTCCCTCGCTGCACGGTTATTGTCCAGTGAAGTACGTCTCAATGCTGACAGTGCTTTGTTTTATTTAATTTTTCATGCACAGTTTCTCTCACAATATTTTAAATGTGCCTTGTTACACGTGGTCATTTCGGGGGTCAACAAAGCCCTGTTTTATACTTCTGTTGTAATCATTTACCATCACCTTGTACTTAATGTCTGTATCATGACTGCTTTTTTTTTTTGTACTTTTATCAATAAAGTTACCGTTTCAAGGGAAAAAAAGCATTCTGTACACCAACATTGTAATGCATACTGCTATGATTTTTTTTTTATCAGTTTTAGAAAATTGCAGTGGCTTCAGATTGACATGGAAAGGTAATTTTTAATAAGGTTAAATTTTAAAAATGGCTTGTATAGCAGTTTTAGAGACATTATTTAACTTAATGAAAGTGGAATTCCCTTTTAAAGGATTATGCAATTGCAATAAATTATTATTATTTGGCTGGAGTTCAGCTTTATGTTTATAGCGGTAGTGTTAAGTGTGTGTCATAAATCTGTATTCTGGTCAGGTTATGTTGGAGAAATAAAATATACTGTATGTGGAGGTTTGGTGTAATACGCCAGTCTGCCTGAAATGGAATAGTATTATAATATTGTCCAGCGGTCAGGTCAGGATGGGACAGTACATTGAACGATGTCTGAACCATCCTAACTGTGCGCTCAGATGCATTCTCTGCAAATGCTTTCATATGTTTATCAGAAGGAGAGGGTAAAGACGGAGAGCTGCTTAGAGACAGAGACTTAATTTGTATACAGCTGAATAGACTGACAGACACAAGGAGTGGCATAGAACGGCGCCTGTAAACAGACTGCAGACAGACGTACGGACACAGGAGAGTGCAGACCACGCTCTTTCTAGAATTCTTGCGGCATTGCTGGTTGCTAACTTTGCAATCGCTCCCGTTTTATCCCATTCTATTTATTTTGCCTCCCTTCAGAGTGATGTTAGCGAAAGAGGCATGCAGCCACAATTCAGCCAGGCAGAAACCCCACACCCCTCATCAGGACGAGACTCCCCCCACCCCTCATCAGGACAAGACTCCCCCCACCCCAACCCACCCCACCCCTCCCCTCCCTGCACAAGCCTGGGGCCAACATCCGCAGAGTGAGGGGAATTTCCCGCGCAATATCTGCCCTCAGTCTCCATGGCACCCGCACAAACACCCAGGGCACACAGATTGGACAGAATATTTGATAAGGAGGTGGAGAGACGGAGAGCGTGTTTTCTGTTCCAGAATGACCTTTCCCCACTCATCATGTGAGCTGTCAGCGCTTGCATGCTGGGTACACACTGCTGGCAAATGGCATGGTCTGCAGCGGGCAGCCCTCACACAATATCTATGCAAGAGAAGTTTCAGTGCTTGCAGTGCAGGTATTCAGCATACAATGTGCTGTGTGCACTGCCTCGTGCCTCGAATGGGTGGAGTGCCTTAGTGCAGCTTATGCATTATGTCACTTTCCTACCAATTGTAACCTCCCATGGAACTTTATATGGCAAAACAACACAATATGAAAAAAAGTACTATGTATTTTATTATATGCAATATTAACCACTTCAGCCCCGGAAATGATTTCCCACTGTAGAACCAGATCACTTTTTGCAATTCTGCACTGTCGATTTAACTGACAATTGCTCGGTCGTGCGACGTTGTACCCAAACGAAATTTGCGTCCTTTTTTTCCCACAAATAGCGCTTTCTTTTGCTGGTATTTGATCACTTCTGCGTCATTTCTGATCACTGCTATAAACAAAAAAAGAGCAACAATTTTGCAAAAAAAAAAAATATTTCTTACTTTTTGCTAAAATACAAATCCAAAAAAAATATAAAAAAAACAAATGTATTCATCGGTTTTGGCCGATTTATAGTCTTCCTCATATTTTTGGTATAAAAATATTGCAATCGGCATTTATTGATTGGTTTGAGCAAAAGTTGCCATGTTTATAAACCATGTAACTCCATGTAAGAATTCCTGCACAGGATGTTCCCCAACCAGAAAACTCTAACACGTTCCAGATACTTATATAGCGCCATCAATTTTAAACATAAACAGTGGATATAGAAAAGAATCACCCCCCTTTAAAATAATCACATTTTGTTGCTTTGCAGCCTCACTGAAGACAGACACAGTTTTTGTTTTATCCAGCTGTATTTACTAGTGCAACTTATAACATCCAAGTGAAAGATATAACACCAACATGTCAGAAAAAAATAAAAATCAAAAACAGAATCACTGAGTTGGAAAAAGGATCACCCCCTTGTGTCGGTAGTTTGTTTTAATTAGAGCCTTTAATCTGTTGGGATATGTCTCTACTAACTTTGCACATTCAGACTTTACAATATTTGCCCACTCAGCTCAAGTTCAGTTACATTTCATGGTGATTGATTGTTTGTAGACTGCAGTCTTCAAATCATTCCACAGATCTTCAATGGGGTTTAAGTCTGGGCTCTGACAAGGCCATGCAAGGACATTCACATTTTTCTCCTTCAATCACTGTGTGGTCATTTTTCCGTGTGCTTTGGGTCATTGTCATGTTGGAAGGGAAACCTTCTTCCCATTGACCACTTTCTGGCAGAGGGCAGTAGATTTCCTCAAGAATTTGATGGTATTTTGCCCCATCCATATTTCTTCTATCCTGACAAGTACTCTAGTCACTGCTGCAGGAAAACACCCCCATAATGGGATATTACCACCTCCAACCTTTACTGTAGGAATGGTGTTGTTCTATGGATGGTGAGCTGTATTGGATTTCTGCCAGATAGATCGTTTGGTGTTGAAGCCAAATAATTCAATTTTAGTGGAAAAAGGTGTTGTGGTCAGATGATACTAAAATGGAATTATTTGGCCTCAACACCAAACAATATGTCTGGCCGAAATCCAATACAGCTCACCATCCAAATAACACCATTCCTACAGTAAAGCATGGAGGTGGGATTATCCTGTTATGGGGGTGTTTCTCTGCAGCAGGGACTGGAGCATTTGTCAGGATAGAAGAAGAATGGATGGGGCAAAATTCTGAAAGAAAATCTGCTGCCCTCTGCCAGAAAATGTTCAATGGGAAAAAGTTTTACCTTCCAACATGACAATGACCCAAAGCACACAGCAAAAATGACCATGCAGTGGTTGAAGGAGAAAAAAGTGAATGTCCTTGCATGGCCTAGTCAGAGCCCAGACTTCAACCCCATTGAAAAGCTGTGGAATTACTTGAAGACTGCAGTCCACAAATGGTCACCATCAAATTCAATGTATAACGAAGGGCAAAACTTTTTTTTTTTAAAGCGTTTGTCAACCCAAAAAAAAAAAAATACAGATCCTGGTCCCTTAACCACTTCACCCTCAGAAGGATTTCCCACTGTAGAACCAGAGCACTTTTTGCAATTCGGCACTGCGTCATTTTAGCTGACAATTGCACAGTCATGCTATGTTGGACCCAAACGAAATTTGCATACTTTTTTCCCCACAAATAGAGCTTTCTATTGGTGGTATTTGGTCACCTCTGCGTCATTTCTGATCACCGCTATAAACAAAAAAAGAGTGACAATTTTATTAAAAAAAACAATATTTCTTACTTTTTGCTGAAATACAAATCCAAAAATAAAAATATAAAAAAACAAATTTATTCATCGGTTTTGGCTGATTTATATTCTTCCTCATGTTTTTGGTAAAAAAATCGCAATCGGAGTTTATTGTTTGCGCAAAAGTTGCTGCATTTACAAACCATGAGAATTCATTTCTGGCGTTTTGTACATTTTTTTTTAGTAATGGCAGAGATCTGAGATTTTTATCGGGACTGTGATATTGGGACGGGCATGTTGGACATTTTTGACACTTTTTTTGGGACCAATGACATTTATTCAGCGATCAGAAATTTAAATATCCAATGATTACTGTATAAATGTCATTGGCAGTGAAGGGGGTTAACCTGGGGTGGGCGATCTAGGGGGTTAACTGTGTTCCCTAGGCGTGTTCTAACTGTGAAGGGGCTGGGCTGTCATGGGCATAAGAGATCTAACTGATCCCAGTGACAGGGATCAGTAGATCTCTTAGATGCCGCCTGTCAGAACGGGGATCCGCCGCGTTTACATCGGCGGTTCCCTGTTCTTTCCCTCTGGCAGCTCACTGCGGCTCGCCGGCGGACATCGGGTCTGCCTGATCTGCAGGCACACTCCTCCAGAGTGCGGCGGGCACGAGAGCACGCTGCTGGCGGCACGCTCTCGCCCCCCCTAGCTGCGCGTCCGTGACTCACCACCTATTTACGGCGATTCGCGAGACAACGCCACACTGCCGCAGTAAATATACTGCGTGCGGTTGGGAAAGTGGTTAAAGCAGATTAAACAGCACAGTGCTTGTGCTATGTAATCTGCCCCACCCTAAACTGTAAAAAAAAGAAACCCTGAACCTGATACTTCCTGCAACCCCCTCTCCATATAGGCAATGAAGCCAGGGCTTCTGAGCCCTGACCACCATTGTCTGTGATGTCAGCAGCCCTGCTCTCATCTCTCCCCCTCCTTGCTGCCTGTGTCTCTGTAACGGCCCCCCCGGCTGCTATCGCTGCTATTAGCGGGATATAAAAATTAAACCAAACTGTCTATGCCAGCCCCTTTATTAGGCTGGCATAGCACACTGTGTTAGCTGTTAGAAAAAACAAGGCTTCTAAATACCTGTTTAGCCCGATCTTCAGACCGGTCACATGACTCTCGGACGGTTTCCAGGGCTACTGCAGGAGGGGCTGAGCAGCCATGTGATCTCCCCAGCTGACATCAGAGGGAGGTCTTAGTCCCTCCTGCAGTATCCATCCATCGGAGCTGAAAAGCGGCCGTGGGTCATGTGACCGGCCTGAAGACCGCTCCAAATAGGGATTTACAACGCTATTTAAAAAAAAAAAAAAAACTGGCAGTGTGCTATGCCAGCCTCTAATAGAAGGGCTGGCATAGACTTAATTATGTGAGTTCACAAACACTTTAAGTTTGGATAGAGCGGAGAGGGATTAGAACAATTGTCAGTTTTTATTGCTGTCTGTGTCCCCATCAGGGAGATTCCCCCTCTCTATTTGTCATGTTTACCATTATCATTGAAAGTGAAAAAATCCCAAATTTTGGGTTTTTCCAGGAAAAGCAATAGAGGGAAAAATCTTCCAATGGGGACACTAGTTCTGGTGACCTGGTGTTCCCCAAGGAATTTCCTTAATTTGCAGGGATTTCCTGTCACTTCCTGTTTGGTTTGGCTATGACACAGGAAGTGAAGGGAAATCTCCACAAAGGGACACAGAGGGCAAAAAAAAAAAATCCGACAGGGGTTCTAATCCTCCCTTACTCTATCTAAAATGAAAAGGTTTGCCTATAGTTCTACTTTAACTGAACTTGAGCAGTTCTGCAAAGAAGAGCGGGCAAATATTGCAAAGTCTGGATGTGCAAAGTTATTAGAGACAAATCTCAACAGACTAAAGGTTGTAATTAAAGCAAAATGTGGTTACACACAATACCGACACAAGGGGGGTGATCCTTTTTCCAACTTGTTGATTCTGTTTTTGAGTTTATAATATTTTTTCTGACATGTTGGTGTTATAGCCTTCACTTGGATGGTATAAGTTGCACTGAGTAAATACAGCTGGATGAAACAAAACCTGTGTCTGTCTTCATTTCAGGCTGCAAAGCAACAACATGTGATTATTTTAAAAGGGGGTGATTCTTTTCTATACCCACTGTATACTGTAAATTCACATCAGTCCCTGCCCTCAAGGAGCTTGTAGTCCTAAGGTCCCTAACTCACATTTAACATATACTAGGGCCAATTTAGAGAGGAGCCAATTAACCTACTAACATGTCTTTGGAATGTGGGAGGAAACCGGAGTACCCAGAGGAAACCCGCACAGGGAGAACATGTGCACTCCAGCCAGGTTGTGTCGTTGGGATTCAAAACGGCAACCCTAGTGCTACTAGGTGGAAATTCTAAACACTTTGCCAATTAATTTTACAAATTGTCTTCAGGGAAGTGTTTGCTAATCTACAAAGAGATATTCAGCATATCATGGATACTCCTATCCACAACAGTATTATTGATATGTCTCCTTCATTGATCATTACACTTACACGTTGGATATGTTATCATAGAAAAACTCAGCCAAATTTTAAATAAACCCCTCTTCTCTGGGGCCACAAATCATCAAAGGTCATCAGGGACAATGTGTGCACACACAGGGGACCACGTATTTGCCTAAAGTCAAAAACTTTTTTAACCGGTTCCCGACCGGCTCGCATATATTTACTGCTGCACTGTGGCAGCATAGCGCGAATCACCGTCTATAAACGCTCGTGCCCGCCGCACTCTGCAGGAGTGTGCCCGCGGCTCAGGCGGACCCCATGTCCGCCGGCGAGTCGCGATGACTTGGCAGAGAGAAAAAACGGGGAACCGCCGATGTAAACATGGCGGTTCCCCACTCTGTCAGTGGGTATTTAAAAGATCTACTGATCCCTATCACTGGGATCAGTTAGATCTCTTATGCCCATGGTAGCCCAGCCCCCTCACAGTTAGAACATGCCTAGGGAACACAGTTAACCCCTAGATCGCTCCCTGCAGGTTAACCCCTTAACTGCCAATGACATTTATACAGTAATCGGTGGATATTTAAATTTCTGATCACTGTAAAAATGTAATTGGTCCTAGCAGATAGCCGCCATTACAAGTAAAAAAAAAAAATATATATTGTAAAAACGCCAAAAATTAATTCTTATGGTTTGTAAACGCTGCAACTTTTGCGCAAACCAATCAATAAACGCTGATTGCGTTTTTATTTTTTTTTACTAAAAATATGAGGAAGAATATAAATTGGCCAAAACGATGAATAAATTAGTTTTTTTATATTTTTATTTTAGCAAAAAGTAAGAAATATTGTTTGTTTGTTTTTTTGCAAAAATTGCAAAATTGCAAAAAATTGCAAAATTGTCGCTATTTTTTTGTTTATAGCAGTGATCAGAAATGACCCAGAGGTGATCAAATACCACCAAAAGAAAGCTCTATTTGTGGGGGGAAAAAAGGACGCAAATTTAGTTTGGGTACAACGTTGCAATTGTCAGTTAGAACGACGGAGTGCCAAATCGCAAAAAGTGCTCTGGTCCTAACATGGGAAATCCTTCCGGGGGTGAAGTGGTTAAATAAACTGGTACATACAGTATATATTTATTTAAAACGTTTTTTATGTAACTGTGCTGGAACTGGCAAGAGTTCAGAGAAGAGCAACAAAGCTTACAAAGGGACTAAAGCAGTGGTCTCCAAACTGCGGCCCTTTGCTTGCCTTTATCTGGCCCTTGGGGCAGTGTTCCTCTCTGATAGAAGACACTATTGCAACGACGAACACCAGCAAGGGGGCACTTTTCCTCCCAATGACATCAATGATGGGGCATTATTCTTTCTACAGACACCAATGATGAGACCCTATTCCTCCCACTGACACCGATTGGGCATTATTCCTTCCACTGACACCAAAGTCCACCCTGCCCCCTAAAGTCTGAAGGACCATAAACTGGCCGTTTGTTTACAGAGTTTGGAGACCCCTGGACTAGAGGATGTCAGCTATGGGGAAAGACTATAAGCTGGAGAGGAGACGCTTGGGAGGGGATTTGATAGCAATATACAAAAACCTTACTGGTGACCCTAGCATAGGGAAAAACTTTTCATTAAAAGGGAGTTTAAAAAGACACGCGGCCATTTACTGAAATTGGAAGAGAAGTGGTTTAACCTTAATCTGAGTAGAGGATTCTTTACTGTCACAGCGGTAAGGATGTGGAATTGTTTTCCACAAGCAGTGGTATCAACAGGGAGCATCGATAGTTTCAAAAACCTATTAGGTGGGCATCTTAACGCTCACAACATACAGGGATATAAGATTTACTATTGACATAAACACATGCACACACACACACCACAGGTTGAACTGGGTTGACTGGTGTCTTTTTTCAACCTTACCGACTATGTAACTATATGTAAATGTACTTTGTTTTGCCATATAAAATCCCACGGAAGGATACAATTGGTATAAAATGTATAATAGGGGTGTTGGCAACTATAGCCTTACATAAACCCAGTACTTGTATTTATGTCACTTTCCTTGGATTCTGAACCACCCAGAGTAACTTTTCAATATATTTCATCCCCATAGGTGGGTTAGTGAGCAGCACTGAGAACTTCTGACCCTGAGATTTTGGCACTGTCATATCAGACAATTCGGGATGAGGATCATTAATTAAAAGCCTCCAGTGTGGAGGTAGAGTTTATCATGACAGTTGTTGAATCATCCCACTTCTGACCTGGTTATCTCCCCTTGTACAGGCTTTTTCTTAATTACTTTGATTTATCCCTCTCCTCCGTTTAGTATAAAACTCTGTCATTGCTTCTCTGTAAAGCTGTCTATACGTCGGGGGAGATTTGCAAAGATTAGTCTGGACTTCCTTTTTTTAATTTTATTAAGTATTTAAATAAATATCAAGAATAGTAGGGTCATAGCATCCATATGCATAAATTATATTTACTTGGGTGAGAAGATAAATGTAGTAGATACCCCTACCAAATGGCATCACAGTTAACATTCAAGTCTATAGGTCCTCCCTAATGGGCCGTACAATATGTATCATTGGGCTATGGCCATATATCAGTCATTAAAGTGTTCCTAAACCCAGCAATATAAAAACAATTCACCCCCCCCCCCCCCACAGTGCACAAAGCTTCTAAATTTTCTTTTTATAGCAAAATACTGCTACTATATAGCTTTTTTTCATCTGTATATTGCAGTCAGGTGATAAACTGCAAAGAGCCAGGGCTTCCACGGTGTTCATATAGGAGGAGATTTCACTCTCTGATGATGTAACTTCCTTTGCATCAGTGACCGTTCACCCACAATCCAGCCAGAGCTGATTGGTGCTTTGCCAATGACATGCTCAGTTCACAAATAAACAATCACTGCCTCTAGAAATGTACTGCAGTCTGTGTCCATGTGAAACAGGAAGATCAAACAGAGCATGTGCAATGTTTCCACCCTGCCTGCATGTAGTATACATGGGTGTCCGCAGAACTTTTTTCAGGGGGGGCATCATTTTAAGTTCACCCATGCTCCGCCCCTTTTGACAATGTCATGAATGGGAGGGGCTTAGCCACGACTCGCAATTATTTATTTTTAAGGGGGAAATGGCAGACTTTATTCCAGGCATGTGCAGGCTATGTACAGGGTGCAGATTCCAGGCGTGTGCTATGTACAGGGTGCAGATTCCAGGCGTGTGCTATGCCAGTATGCATACCCAATCCCCCCCACAGAGCTCTCTTCCCCCCACAGAAGAGAGTTGTCTATAACTCAGTGGCAGGTCAGGCTCCTGTTGATACACGCTGCAGGCCTGAGTGGCTGTGGATAACCCACCTTGCCCCCTCCTCTGTCTGTATATGCAGAGCTGGGAGAGCAGGAAGGGTTTTGTGTGTGCTGACCCCCGATGCTAGACTGCCGGCTGCCATCCACAGTGTAATCTACCTTCCTGTGCCGGGTGCTGGTACATGGAGAGTGTTCCAGCGCCGAGCACCTGCTCACTCTCTGTGCGCTGCACTCGGGTGATTAGGGTGTGCGTGCCTGGGTACAACCGTGCACACACCTATGGCGGACACCTTGCGATCCCTGATTCCCCCTTGCCCCTACCTGCGGACGCCCATGGTAGTATAGTATAGTATGGGCTAATATAGTAGGCAGAGCAAGAAGGAAGTATCTGGCCATACAAGATCAAACAGCCTTTTTACACAATACAGAGGATTAACTCTTTAAGTTACACAGTGAGTATAGCAAGCATGCTATTCTGCATATACAGACTGATTTTACTGTTGTGGGTTTAGTAACACCTTAAGTTCAATTTCCCCTTTGTTTTAAACAGTGTTAAATTACTTATACCTTTGCACAATTTATTTCTGCAAAACATTGCAAACAAGCACTACTTGTGTAGAAATTAATCACTTAAAGAGTAACTCCCCTTTTATTGAGAAAAAACCTTCCCCTCTGGATGATTTACGTACATTGCAGGGATTTTAACAAACTTTGTTGCAGATTCCTAGTCTTTGTTATTCTGAAGGAATAGTTGTTTGTTTGCCTGTGTCCATGTGCATAGTGAATCTGTATGGGAGTGGTTTTGTAATTAATCAGCTGCTGCACTTGCAGGGTTCTAATGAGCAAAGTGGCAGAATCTGCATCCCTTTAGACATGATTTCCCTTTGAGAGTATCTCACCAAAAATCACATTTTTATTGCAGGGGATGCTCAAAATCTGACTTGTATCTTAGTGCAGACTTCTGGGATCCAGTAAGCCAATCACACAAGCAGGAAATGACATTTCTGTGGGTAGGGGGTTCTGTGCACCATCTGTGTACAGCACGCCTCCAGATATTGCATTGCATTTTACAAAAAATGATAGCTCTGCAGATTGAAAAGGAAGGGTCATTTTTAATAATATTCAATTTCAATATGACTTGTGTCACAGTTGTATATGTTTTATTATTTTATTCAAATATTTTTTTTTTCTCCCCACGAAAGTGGAGTTACCCTTCAACATAATTGCGGTGCGAAAAAAAAAAAATGAATCTGCCTGTGTAGAGAGTACGTCTTGTGCATGGGGTCTATCAGATACATATTTAGAAAATTTAAAGTGGATAGAAAGCCTAAACATTGCAAAAAATATATTCCTTGCATTAGGATAAAAAATGTTTAGGCATCAGAACCCTCCCCCCATTACTTACCTGAGCTCTTACTTGATCCAGCACTGTGCCCAACTGCAGCTCTTCTCTTCCTTCATTTCCTGCTCTCTTGGGTTTTGCTGAGGCAGTGAGAGCCATTGGCTCCCACTACAGTCAATCAAGCCAGTAACAAGGAAGCTGAGCCCCGCTGTCTGTGTCAATAGATGCAAACAGGGAGGCTTGTGAGTGAGCCTGCATGAGTGCCTCCATAGAAAGTGGCTTTCTAGGGGGGCACTCTGCAGAGGGGAGGAGCCAGGAACACCAGCGAGGGACCCAAGAAGAGGAGGTTCCATTGCACAGAGCAGGTAAGTAGAAACCTGTTTTAGATAGAGATATATATATACATTTTTAAATAGCATTTACAGTCACTTTAGGAGGACCTTGTCTTAGCTCAGCAGATCTGAATAAGGAATTAAAAAGCTCTATTTTCATGAACGGATAGAAGCTTTCTTTCCTTTGTTTTTTTTTGTAAAAATGATGCAATGGTAGGAAAGGGGACAAATATAGAATGACTTCTGTTGCCCCCAATCATGTTAAAGCAGGAAAGACCCAGATAACAAATGGTTCTATGTGGGAATTCAGCTAATTAGCATATCCTTTCCACTAACGGAAAGCGAGAAAAATGAGAAGAGGTTATGGTTATACTCTTAGTTCTGGATGGTTCCTACTTTGGAAAGTACGGAGGAATCTTTTTAGACCAGAGTTCTTTCCGAGCATCTGGTGTGAGCACAAAGCCCATCATGACAGGTCTTGAATCATCCAATATGTGACCTGATTATCTCCAGCTGCTACTGTTTCCTCTTAAAGCACATGCTAAGCCATATCTAACATGTTAAAGTGCCTCTAGTATGTAGTTTGGTTCCTGCATTTCACCTTCATTTTCCTGTTTCGTACCCAGGATCCCCAAATGGTCCTCTAATATGCAAATTCCAACTCGCTCCTGTAGGTGAAATCTTTAAGCTGTCAATATAGTGTTTGAATCTCCTCAGTTTCATCAGGGACCGGCCAAGATTTGAACCATGTATGGACAGATTGATTGTCGGATCAACCAGCATGTCAGATTTGTACATGCGATTATTGCCAGCGGCTATAGCCGCTAGCAATAATCATTATGCTCTCCAGGCAGGGAAAGCACCCCTCACTGGGAGAATTCAATAGCTCCTTGGGAGGGATTCCCCTATCAACACTGACTGATGGGGGAAAACCCGTGATTGCAGGAAAGAAAATTGCATAATCTATGCCCTGCCTTAGCCTACCCCATGCACTTTGTTATGGGCTAATGTGGCTGTTCATTTTATTAATGAGCCAGCAGTGAGGCTAAAAGACGGGACCAGGAGTGCTGATTGGAATTTACAGCACTTTGAAAAGCATTCATACCCCTTAAAATGTTACAACCAAAAACATAAATGTATTTTATTGGGATTTTATGTGCTAGACCAACACAAAGTGACACCTAATTGTGAAGTAGAAGGAAAATGATAAATGGTGTGACGTGCATTTGTATTCAGCCGCCCTTATTCTAATACCCCTAACTAAAATCTAGTGGAACCAATTGCCTTCAGATGTCACCTAATTTGTAAATAGAGTCCACCTGTGTGTAATTTAATCTCAGTATAAATACAGCTGTTCTGTGAAGACCTCAGAGGTTTGTTTGAGAACCTAAGGCAGTGGTTCTCAACTCCAATCCTCGGGACCCCCCAACAGGCCAGGTTTGCAGGATAACTGAAACACATCACAGGTGATATCATTTGCTGCTCAGTGATTGCAGTATTCTAGTCTGCATCTCCCCAAGGTAATACTTAAAATCTGGCCTGTTGGTGGGTCCCGAGGACCGGAGTTGAGAACCACTGACCTAAGTGAACAAACACCATCATGAAGACCAAGTAACATACCAGACAGGTCAGGGATAAAGTTGTGGAGAATTTTAAAGGAGGGTTAGGTTATAAAAAACATCTCACGGAGCACTGATCAATCCATCATCGGAAAATGGAAAGAGTATGGCACAACTGCAAACCTCCCAAGACATGCCCATCCACCTAAACTTATAGGCCAG
Source organism: Glandirana rugosa (assembly GCA_018402905.1). NCBI lineage: Eukaryota > Metazoa > Chordata > Amphibia > Anura > Ranidae > Glandirana > Glandirana rugosa. The sequence goes on from BLSH010165864.1 coordinate 258,034, forward strand.
GCAAGGAGAGCATTCATCAAGAGAAGTAGCCAAGAGTCCCATGGTAACTCTGGAGGAGCTGCAGAGATCCACAGCTCAGGTGGAACAATCTGTTGAACGGACAATTAGTCATGCACTCCACAAATCTGGCCTTTATGGAAGAGTGGCAAGAAGAAAGCCATTGTTGAAAGAAAGCCATAAGATTTCCCGTTTGCAGTTTGCGAGAAGCCCTGTGAGGGACACAGCAAATATGTGGAAGAAGGTGCTCTGGTCAGATGAGACCAAAATTTAACATTTTGGCCTAAAAGCAAAATCCTATGTGTGGTGGAAAACTAACACTGCACATCACCCTGAACACACCATCCCCACTGTGAAACATGGTGGTAGCAGCATCATGTTGTGGGGATGCTTTTCTTCAGCAGGGACAGGGAAGCTGGTCAGAGTTGATGGGAAGATGGATGGAGCCAAATACAGGGAAATCGTAGAAAAAAACTTGCAAAAGACTTGAGACTGGGGCAAAGGTTCACCTTCCAGCAGGACAACGACCCTAAAAATACAGCCAGAGCTACAATGGAATGGTTTAAATCAAAGCATATTCATGTGTTAGAATGGCCCAGTCAAAGTCCAGACCTAAATCCATTTGAAAATTTCATAGACACTCTCCATCCAATCTGACAGAGCTTGAGCTATTCTGCAAAGAAGTATGAGCAAAAATGTCACTCTCTCTAGATGTGCAAAACTGGTAGAGATATCCCCAAAAAGACTTGCAGCTGTAATTGCAGCGAAAGCTGGTTCTACAAAGTATTGACTTCACAACTGTGCCACTTTGTGTTGGTCTGTCACATAAAATCCCAATAAAATGTAGCCAGGAGCTGGGTATACACACTGCCGGCAATGAGAAGATGTTTCTGCTATTAACTTTAATGCAGCTGTTTTCCCAGTTTTCCAGTCTGCTCATCTGTGACTCTAATAATGAAAAGAGAGAGATGCACTCTGGGAGTTGTAGTTTACTTGTAAGGATTTGCCCCCTGGCTGTAACTGGAGTGAACTACATCTACCAACAGGCTGTGGGGAAGAGGAGGTTTTCTGGGAGAAGAGGTGTCTCGTGGGAGAGACTATATAAGCAGAGGCTTTGGGCCTAATGTGCTCTCTCTAGACCGGCGTGGATCTGTATGCAGGGAATCTGTTTCTGAAAGTGGCGGAGTCGCGGCCTGCTGTCACAGACTCATCAATCCAAATACCCTGCAGGACTTCAGTGAGCAGCCTGAGTGACCTGCCCAGTGTACACCCCACATGGACAACAGATCTAGGAGAGCCATGGTGAGAGGCCGGAAATCATCCTAACAGCCAAAGACTGGAGAGATCATCATCATCAGCGGTGTATACAGCATCTACATCCTATGTTCCTGTGCGGTGAGTGGGTGAAAGCCCATCCTAACAGACATTGTGCACAGATAGCCTGATTCTTCACATCTGTTAGCTTATCTACTACTGGGGGGGGGCATATTCAGTCACTTTGGGAGTGGAAGCTAAACAAAAGCATTCATACTTTACATTGGATTGTTGCTACTTGTAGTTCCACGGATTTAAAGTCAGTGATCACTGTGAAGCTTTTATTGTTCTGCAGAAAGAGTGCTTTTATAACCACATTACACTTCTTTGGAGTCTGTTTTGTTATATCAGTCTTTGTTTGGCATATACCATTTAATCTACAAAAGCTAGCTGAAGATCAACTGAACTCTCAAGCAAGGAACACTGAACTACAACTACTCCTTATTCTTCCCCCCACATATATATATGTATATGTATGTACTGCTGGATGGTTACTGCTAGGGGTTCTGCTGGGGGTACTGCTAGATGGTGCTGATGGATGGTGCTGCTGTATGGTACTGCTGAGGGTACTGCTGGATGGTACTGCTGGATGGTACTGCTGGGGGTACTCCTGAATGGTACTGCTGGGGGTACTGCTATCTGGTACTGCTGGGGGTACTGCTGGATGGTACTGTTGGATGGTACTGCTGGAGGTACTGCTGGCTGGTACTGCTGGGGCTATTGCCGGATGGTACTGCTGGGGGTACTGCCGGATGGTACTGCTGGATGGTGCTACTGGATGGTACTGCTGGGGGTACTGTTGGATGGTACTGCTGGGGGTACTGTTGGATGGTACTGCTGGATGGTGCTACTGGATGGTACTGCTGGGGGTACTGTCGGATGGTATTGCTGGCTGGTACTGCTGGGGGTACTAATACTGCTGGCTGGTACTGCTGGGGGTACTAGTACTGCTGGCTGGTACTGCTGGGGGTACTGGTACTGCTTGGGTATTGGTACTGCTGGGGGTACTGGTACTGCTGGATGGTACTGCTGCGGGTACTGGTACTGCTGGGGGTATTGCTGGCTGGTACTGTTGGATGGTACTGCTGAGGGTATTGCTGGCTGGTACTGCTGGGGGTACTGGTACTGCTGGCTGGTACTGCTGGGGGTACTGGTGCTGTTGGATGGTACTGCTGGGGGATTTACTGGCTGGTACTGCTGGGGGTACTGGGACTGCTGGCTGGTACTGCTGGCTGGTAATGCTGGGGTACTGGTACTGCTGGGGGTACTGGTACTGCTGGATGGTACTGCTGGGGGTACTGGCGGATGGTTCTGCTGTCCCAGATAACAGGCTCCCGACCCGCCATCCCCACCCTACCGTCCAACCGTTCGGGTTTAGCGCCCAGGGCTGGGCCGTAGGGGTTTGTAGTCGAACCTACTCCTTCGGTCGCGATATCCTTTGTCTCGGCTGCGAAGAACATATCGAGGTCGAGGACAGTATCCGCCTCACTATGGTTTACATGAGGCGGACACTGTCCTCTCTATATCCTTCGTAGCCGAGACGAGAGATGACGTCGGCGTACGAAGGAGGACGGTGTGACTACGAGCCCCTACCGCCCAGCCCTCGGACAATAGACCCTGTCGTCTTGGTAGGCGGTCATGGGGGTCGTCATGGTAGGTCGTCATGGTCATGGGGGTCGTCATGGTCA
>BLSH010165864.1:273821-291849 GCA_018402905.1 Glandirana rugosa
AGACTGCTAACATCCATATTATGGTCCAGTGGGAAATTTGCTTGACAACAAATATAAACATGACAGGTTTCCAATGTCTAATTTATCTAGGAGGAAGAAGCGTTACCAGTGGTTCCCCATATGATCTGACATAGGGGTGTCTGGGGTGTCTGAAACGTTACAAATTATCAGAGGAAACCAAATATGTCCATATTATGGCTGTGCTATTATTATTTTGGAAGTTATAAAACATGCTGAAGTTTCAGACTATTACTGCTAACTGACCTGCATTCTATGTGGATTGAGCTATTTACGACAGGTATCTGTTGGTTCTCTGGATGACAGCTTTATTAGGGTTGCTATGCTGCTTCAGGGCCTGGGCAGTTTGCAATCATTGAATCAACTATATGTAGCCATGTGCTCCCTCAAGAGTGGCTGATAGTTGTGGTTCACCTGCCCGTTGCCCTCAATCACACGAATTCCACACTTGCGGACCGTTATACTACTTTCTCCCTGGTCCAAAAGGAAATTTATCAGACCTCCATGACACTTTCCATGTAGACCTCAGCTGCTCTCCTGCTTCCTTGTGTCACCCCAGGAGCCGACACCCAAGCCCCAGGCCTCAGGTTCACCCCCCCCCCCCCAAACTGGGGGCTGGAGGCCTGATCCGCAGCTCCAGCTACATCCTCATCTCTTCCACCTGAACTCTCCTGACACCTGCTGGCAGATCGCTGTATTTAAGGAGGCCTGCCCCCTGACAATCCAACCTGAGGATTGGTCGGGGCTCTTTGTCATACATCAGGAAGTGACACCTCCTCATCCATCCCCCTTCTAGAACTTTCCCAGCTCAAGGGGAGGAATATCCAAGGAATGTACCTTCCCTCCATATCCAGCCCCTCCCCTGAGCCACTCCCCAGCCCAGATCCAAACATATCTGGGACTCTGTATACCCTATCTGGTGACTGTATACCCTATCTGGGGCTCTGTATACTGTGATATGGTGACTGTGTATACCCCTATCTGGTGACTGTATACCCAACTGGTGTTATGTATACTGCTATCTGAGGCTCTGTATACTGCTATTTGGTGCTCTGTAAGTGTATAATGCTATCTGTTGATTCTGTATACCCCTTTCTGGGGCTCTGTATAATCCTATCTGGTGATTCTGTATACCCTATCAGGTGATGGTGAGCTGTATACTCCTGACATAAGGGGTGGGGCTTATCAGAAGTTGGAAGGGTCAAAAAGGAAGGGCGGGGTCTGCCCCCCCCCCCCCAATCCTAAAATTTCACCAGCCGCCACTGATATACCCCTCACAATTTTGTAAATATTGTATTATATCTTTTCATGTGACAACACTGAAGAAATGACACTTTGCTACAATGTAAAGTAGTGCTGTCCCTTCAAAATAACTCAACACACAGCTATTAATGTCTAAACTGCTGGCAACAAAAGTGAGTACACCCCTAAGTGAAAATTGAAAATATTTGGGAGGACAGATATGGACTTTTTAGGCACATGTACACAGAAATTCTTAAAAAGTTTAAATTTTATTTATAATAAAGGGGACTTTTTTTGATAAAAGACCATACATTCGATAGAGCCTGTATAACTAAAATTGCCACTAGACAAAGACATTCCTAAACAGTATAAAGATACATAGACATAGCATCCTATGAAAGCTATAATAGCAATAAACCAAGTCCAGGATGCTGAAGATACTGTGGATGTCCAGAGTTTTCACGTTGCTCTACATGTTGCGCTTCTCTATAGCCTTTCTTCAGGAGAAAAAAGGTTACTACAACATATGGAAAGAACACCAAATTAAAATCCAAAAAGGCAAAAACATACATATGTATATATAATTTGATTAGAAAATTCTATATCACATAGGTAATGAAAAACACGTGCTCACATTGTCGGCTCGGAATGGTCAAAGCATTGGCACCACTAAAATAGCAGAGCCAGGCTTCTCATCTGTGGGGGCAGGTATATAGTTGAATGTGTACAAGAGACCTGCGGTCATATTGTGAAGCCATTTCTGTTAAAGGGGGCCAGCTACTAATCCCAAAAAGTGCACTTAACTTTTCCACAGGGAACCATGAAATCTTGTTGATATTTTTGTTAAATACAGTATCTCACAAAAGTGAGTACACCCCTCACATTTTTGTAAATATTTTATTATATCTTTTCATGTGACAACACTGAAGAAACTACACTTTGCTACAATGTAAAGTAGTGAGTGTACAGCTTGTATAGCAGTGTAAATTTGCTGTCCCCTCAAAATAACTCAACACACAGCCATTAATATCTAAACCGCTGGTAACAAAAGTGAGTACACCCAAATTGGGACATTTTCCCTCCCCAGTGTCATGTGACTCGTTCGTGTTACAAGGTCTCAGGTGGAAATGGGGAGAAGGTGTGTTTTAAATTTGGTGTTATCGCTCTCACTTTCTCAAAATGCTCACTGAAAGTTCAACATGGCACCTCATGGCAAAGAACTCTCTGAGGATCTGAAAAAAGAAAATTGTTGCTCTACATAAAGATGGCCTAGGCTATAAGAAGATTGCCAAGACCCCGAAACTGAGCTGCAGCACGGTGGCCAAGACCATACAGCGGTTTAACAGGACAGGTTCCACTCAGAACAGGCCTCGCCATGGTCAACCAAAGCATTTGAATGCACATGCTCAGCATCATATCCAGAGGTTGTCTTTGGGAAATAGACATGTGAGTGCTGCCAGCATTGCTGCAGAGGTTGAAGGGGTGGGGGGGTCAGCCTGTCAGTGCTCAGACCATACACCGCACACTGCATCAAATTGGTCTGCATGGCTGTCGTCCCAGAAGGAAACCTTTTCTAAAGATGATGCACAAGAAAGCCTGCAAACAGTTTGCTGAAGACAAGCAGACTAAGGACATTTTACTGGAACCATGTCCTGTGGTCTGATGAGACCAAGATTAACTTATTTAGTTCAGATGGTGTCAAGCGTGTGTGGCGGCAACCAGGTGAGCAGTACAAAGACAAGTGTGTTTTGCCTACAGTCAAGCATGGTCTGGGGCTGCTGGCACTGGGGAGCTACAGTTAATTGAGGGAACCATAAATGCCAACATGTACTGTGACATACTAAAGCAGAGCATGATCCCCTCCCTTCAGAGACTGGGCCGCAGGGCAATATTCCAACATAACGACCCCAAAGACACCTCCAAGATGACCACTGCCTTGCTAAAGAAGCTGAGGGTGAAGGTGATGGACTGGCCAAGCATGTTTCCAGACCTAAACCCTATTGAGCATCTGTGGGGCATCTTCAAATGGAAGGTGGAGGAGTGCAAGGTCTCTAACATTCACCAGCTCCGTGATGTTGTCATGGAGGAGTGGAAGAGGACTCCAGTGACAACCTGTGAAGCTCTGGTGAACTCCATGCCCAAGAGGGTTAAGGGAGTGCTGGAAAATAATGGTGGCCACACACTTTGGGCCCAATTTGGACATTTTCACTTAGGGGTGTACTCACTTTTGTTGCCAGTGGTTTAGACATTAATGACTGTATGTTGAGACATTTTGAGGGGACAGCACATTTACACTGTTATACAAGCTGTACACCCACTACTCTACATTGTAGCAAAGTGTCATTTCTTCAGTGTTGTCACATGAAAAGATAGAATAAAATATTTACAAAAATGTGACGGGTGTACTAATTTTTGTGAGATACTGTAAATGACTGAAAAGGCAGTTTTTTCTTATGTTAACCTCTTGGCGCCGACCGTACGCAAACATGCAGCCTCTCCGCAGGTTGGTCTTAATGCCGATATTTGCGTACTAGAATGTAAATACAGCTGTGCCAAGAGCGCGTGCCCGGTGGCAAACAGTTCCCATTACTTGCGATCGGGAGCTTTCCGCTCTTCTGACCGCTGTGACAGCCAATCATGGTGGTCACATGATCATAAACCCCACCCCGCCTCCCGGCATCTGAAACTCCTTGAAGGGGTGGGAGGTGCTGGCACCAAGGGGTTAAAACTGAGCAGCCAGCTATACTCCTATTTAATCTAACTGCCTGTTCCTTGCCATCATCTTCTTCTGTGTGCTGGTTTACTGCCATCTTTGTTGGCCAGCGCGGGATGACCTCACTACTGTGCATGCGCAGGAGGCCGTCATTCTGGCACACAGGGATTGGGCTGGCCACTGTAAGTTTACATGCTGGGGATTGCTGAGGGCAGGCAGATAGGTGAATTTTATTGCATAACAGACATTGCATGTCTCTTTTGCAACAAAAAAAAATCCTGTCTGCTCGCTGTGAATTAGAGTGGAACTTTAGTTCTACGTTAAGATAGAGATCGATGTTTGCCTTTCAAATATGTTGAAAAAGTCAACAACTTCCATAGGATGGACTAAATTTTTCACATTACTGTGTACAGATCTCCCCACAGGAGTTATAATCCTTGGTTTTAATGAGTTTGTAGTAGTCTTTAATTATTACCACTATGTTTAAAGCAAAATGGGGCATAGTGTTAATCACAAAATCCAAAGCTTCACATGAAGATCTAATTCCCAAAGTGGTCACATTTTTGCACTGCTAGAAAGTGGGACCAACAATGACCGTATTATTATTATACAGGATTTATATAGCGCCAACAGTTTGCACAACGCTTTACAATAAAGAAGGGACACAGTACAATTACAATACAGTGCAATACAGAAGGAATAGGAGGTCCCTGCTCGTGGAGCTTACAATCTAAAGGGAGGGGGAGGTGGTAAAAAAAGTAATGGCTGCAGGGGATAATCTGATAGAGGTGACACAAGTACAGTTTTTAGGTGGAGGTGGGGCAGGCTTCCCTGAATAAATGAGTTTCCAAGGATCGCCTAAAGGCGGACATGGTGGGGGCTCACCGGACATTCTGTGGCTAGGAGTTCCAGAGGATGGGAGAGACTCTGGAGAAGTCCTGTAGACGAGCATGGGAGGAGGTAACAGGGGAGCTAGAGAACAGGAGATCCTGGGAGGAGCGGAGAGGATGATTTGGGCGATATCTGCAGATGAGATTGGTGATGTAGCTGGGGGCAGTGTTGTGGATGGCCTTGGGAACTAGGGAAAGTATGGCAATCTTTTGATGCAGGGAACTGGTCCATGTTTGTGCATGTATGCAGGTTTAGCCCCATGTTCACACACTGATTCCGACTTTGAAATCGTGCAACTTCACTTGAAATTGTACAATTTTAAAGCCGAATGTCAGTGCGACTTCAGGTGTGACTTGGCTGACATCTGTGCAACTTCATGCAAGTCACACCTTAAATCACCAAAAATAGTGCAGGAACTGCGAAGTCGGTGTTGCACCAATTTGAACAGCTCCATTGCTGACACTACGGTGCGACTTGCCATGCACCGGTGTGAACGGGGGCTAAAGGATTAATGTACTTTCAGACAAATTCCATTTTTTTTCTTTTCACCTAAACCCCACCCCCACCCTAGATGCATCCTTACCTGAAGGTCTTCAGGAATCTTTAATGCCTCCGGCCTAATCTTCCTTTCCCTTAAAAATGCCTGCACAGTTGATTGGCATAGATTTCTGAAGGACGGCCCCCAATTATGAGAGAAGCTAAGTATATGGTCGGAAAGTCAAACAACTTGTATGTCTGGATCTACTGATTTTTATATGCAATTTCCAATGATGGCAACTTATGTTTATTCATTTTTCATGATATGCTCACTCTTATTTGGCCAAAAAGTAGGCAGCAGCATTATCATCCTACTGTCTGGGCACCTTCAGTTTAGTTGGTTTACTTGTCATCAGTTCTGCAGTAGTTATGTGCAGATCTGATTGGCAGCCCAACAGCCAAATGAAAAAGTATGCATGGCAGGCTGACAACTCTGCTGCTCATTGTGAGGTAGCAGCTTAGGCTTGTCAGCTGCCAACAGGAAGTGCTGTTACTGGCAGGATCACAAGGTAAGAACGTTTGCAACAGATTCACAATAAATGATTTGCTGAAAAAAAAAACTGTATACAGTGAGACATGATGCCAAACATAGAAAAATAGGTTTTGGGTCCACATACACATATAGATACACATATAGTTACATAGTTAGTCAGGTTGAAAAAAACACAAGTCCATCTAGTTCAACCATAAAAAAAAAAAAATATATATATATAGAAAAATTATATATAACCATACAATCCCATATACAATTCTTCACCCACAGTTGATCCAGGAGGAAGGCAAAAAACCCCAGCAAAGCGTGATCCAATTTGCTATAGCGGGGTAAAAAAATCCTCCCTGATCCCCTGAGAGGCAATCAGATTCACCCTGGATCAACTTTACCTAAAAATGTTATTACCCAGTTATATTATTTACATTAAGGAAAGAATCCAGACCCTTTTTAAAGCAATCAACCGTGCTGGGCAAAACCACCTCTGGAGGGAGTCTATTCCACATTTTCACAGCTCTAACTGTGAAGAAACCTTTCCGTATTTGGAGATGAAATCTTTTTTCCTCTAGCCGTGAAGAGTGCCCCCTTGTCCTTTGTGATGACCTTAAAGTGAATAACTCAACACCAAGTTCACTATATGGACCACTTATGTATTTGTACATGTTGATCATATCCCCCCTTTATCTCCTCTTCTCAAGAGAGAATAAATTCAGTTCCTCTAATCTTTCCTCATAGCTGAGCTCCTCCATGCCTCTTATTAGTTTGGTTGCCCTTCTCTGCACTTTCTCCAGTTCCCCGATATCCTTTTTGAGAACTGGTGCCCAAAACTGAACTGCATATTCCAGATGAGGGCTTACTAATGATTTGTACAGGGGCAAAATAATGTCTCTATCTCTGGAGTCAATTTGCATGCCAATATTAAGCTTATGATCTACCAAAACCCCCAGATCCTTCTTCACGATGGATTCCCCCAGTTGTACTCCCCCTAGTATGTAAGATGCATGCATATTCTTAGCCTCCAAATGCATAACTTTACATTTATCAATATTTGCCACATAGTCGCCCAATTAGACAGTGCATTGAGGTCTGCTTGTAAGTTGGAGACATCCTATAAGGACGTTATTCCACTGCATAGCTTGGTGTCATCTGCAAACACTGAAATGGTACTTTTAATCCCAGACCCTATATCATTTATAAATATATTGAAAAGTAAGGGTCCCAACACTGAACCTTGGGGTACACCACTGATAACCTTAGACCATTCAGAGTACTGAAGCACACTTTGAGGGGAAGCCTATAATGCTTAGGACAGCACAAGTGCAAACAACATCTGTAGCTGTAGGCATTGTGCAGTTATGATAAAACCATTTGCATGAATCAAAGCTGTATTTCCTATATTGGCAAGGATAACGCTGTCCACAGCAGAATCACAAACTGCTTTTAATAACCGTGCTTATTGTTTTTCTTCCATTTCTTAAAAAAAAAAAATAAAGAATAGGTGTTAAGTAGAAATGGATGATCTTTGGATGCTCAGTTATTAATTTAGGACATAGACGCTCACAGAGACAGAGGTAGCATCTAATCCATAATCCATCATTATCATCCACTTCTGAGCATTTAGCCCTCCAGGTGTTGTTGCTGAAAGCAGCCAATCTGTCTGGAGCAGGATTTACAGCTGCAGTCTCTGATAATACACAGTACTAGAGGTATGCTTATTAATTTATGTCAGGTTTGATCTAACTCACAGAGATGTGCTGCTCACAGCAGGGATGGGCAACCTGTGGCTCTAACCCTCTAGATGGAAAGGAGCTAAAACTTTGCGCATACATACAACGGAAAGCTGCAGTCAATCTCCTCCACGGTTTATTATCTTCTTCCAGGATGTGCGCACCATGGTGTGGAGGAACAGGGGCAGAAAAAGGTGCCATAGCCAGGAATGTAACTTTTATATCATCTTACCCACACTGAAATCATATCATGACTTTCCACAAATAAAGATTTCCCAGCACACTTACCAACTAGCCCGCAAACCAACCAAATTGGCCATGTCTAACAATTTACGTTAAAAGCAGAGGGTTTTGTTTGCACACATTCGCAAATATATGCGTGAGCCATAGTGCCTACATCAAGGCTCCTCTGTGTATTGTGGTTCTAATTTCCAGTGTCACCCAAGTTGGAGCACACACACTGTATTGCAAAAAGTATTGGGACGCCTGCCTTTACACGTACATGAACTTTAATGGCATCCCAGTCTTAGTCCGTAGGGTTCAATATTGAGTTGGCCCACCCTTTGCAGCTATAACAGCTTTAGCTCTTCTGGGAAGGCTGTCCACAAGGTTTAGGAGTGTCTGTGGGAATGTTTGATCATTCTTCCAGAAGCACATTTTTGAGGTCAGGCACTGATGTTGGACGAGAAGGACTGGCTTGCAGTTTCCGCTCTAAACCATCCCAAAGGTGTTCTATTGGGTTGAGGTCAGGACTCTGACCAGTCAAGTTCCTCCACCCCAAACTCGCTCATCCATGTCTCTATGGACCTTGCTTTGTGCACTGGTACACAGTCATGTTGGAACAGGGAACTGTTCCCATAAAGTTGGGAGCATGAAATTGTCCAAAATGTCTTGGTATGCTGATGCCTTAAGAATTCCCTTCGCTGGAACTAAGGGGCCAAGCCCAACCCCTGATAAACAACCCCACACCATAATCCCCCCTCCACCAAATGGTTTGGAGGGGTGGCCCAATACTTTTGGCAATATAGTGTGGGTGAGCAAGTTTGGGGTGGAGGAACTTGACTGGCCTGCACAGAGTCCTGACCTCAACCTGATAGAACACCTTTGGGATGAATTTGAGCGGAGACTGCGAGCCAGGCCTTCTCGTCCACATCAATGCTGGACCTCACAAATGTGCTTCTGGAAGAATGGTCAAATATTCCCATACAAACACTCCTAAACCTTGTGTACAGCCTTCCCAAAGAGTTGAAGCTGTTATAGCTGCAAAGGGTGGGCCAACTCCATATTAAACCCTACGGCCTAAGCCTGGGATGCCATTAAAGTTCATGTGTCTGTAAAGGCAGGCATCCCAATATTTTTGGCAATATAGTGTATAGTAGTGGATAAATTAAGGGCAGGTTTGCCTGGATGGAGCCCACACCTTCTTAATGGCACAGGGATGCACGGGACACCCAGTAAGAGCTCAATGGCAGCTGAAGACATCCAGTGCATCCCCACATCAAATTCAACCAACTGTACAAAAGTGGCAACCACCCCAACCTATAACTTGCCTTGCATTAAGGTGCACATGGAAGGGCAATGAACATAAACCAAGATTTCCCAGCACACTTACCAGCTAGTCAGTAAAACAACCATGCGTACGCCACAATGCCCACATCAAGGCTCCTTTGTATACTGCAATCCTAACCCTAACTTTCCAACCTTCATCTTAGGGCAATGTCACACAAGTAATTCTGTTGGCAGCAAGGAATTCAGTTGTTGGGTTTCTGAATGATCTCAGAAGTGTCTCTATTTGTTGTCAAATTGATGCCATTGGCACAAGCCCAAAGCCCATTGACACCAGCCAATAAAACCATGTTCTGTAAGACGATGTCCACCGTTTTCTGTGGCTATCAATCGTTGTGGAACACTATGTGGTTCCACACCATGAAAGTGTCAGTTGGTTGCGTACAAGCTTGTCTCCTCATTCATCCAAAAAGGTTCTGGATTGGGAGATTGTCATTTCATGTCTATTTCCACATTTAGGGCCCATTACAGACCCCAATTCAAAGCCCTATGCACTTGTCATAGGTGATCACAGGTGATCTTGGTAAGAGCCAAGAAGAAAGTGTTAAACAGTGCGCCCTTTTGTCTCCTTAGGCAAATGTTACAGTACTCATTGAGACCTGCTGCATGGTTTGAAGACAGGCATAGCTCTCATTTCATGGAAAATCTTCTTTTTGATCATTAGCCTCATTCTCATGATATTATAAAAACAAAATCTCAAAGTAGATGTAAACCTAATTACTCTAATCTCAGATTAGCACTACAGTAACATGTCAATGTGACTTCAAAAGTTGTTTTTACTGTTTTTAAATCTGCAACTTTAAGAAATAAAAAAGAAATGAAAGTGACCCTTTATTCTGGCACTTTTTCCTAGCAGTAACTCCTGTTCTGTCAAATGTTTCCCTGATGGAAACTACAAGGAAATTTGCTAACACACATTATGCAACCATGGTCCACTGGATACGGCTACATCCATACAGCTGCACAGGGGTAGCCAGGGGTGGCCGCCGGCGAGAGTTAATAGATTCTTGCAGGTGGCTCTAAACGCAGGCGTTCTAAACACTGCTTGCACACAGCTGTCAGTTTTGTATTGTGTGTCACCTGAGCAGTTATATGTGAATAGAACATCCGACCGGCCCTGGATGCTATATACAAACAGTGTGCATCAAGGGTTGGCATTTCTGCTTAGTTCTGGCTGCAGCTAATTGGCCACTTTGTATGCTGCCATAGCACAGGGTGTTGTTGCATCAAGAAGTGGCGATTCCCTGCCTCTGAACCCTTGGTTGGATGTGTGAATGTTGCCTAAAAGAGGCTGAAGGAGATCAGCAGCATTGAGATGCAAAACAGGGTGGAAAAATGTGAAAGAAAAGCAAGAAGTTACCTGCTAGTGTTTACCGACCATTACCCTGGGCAACAGAGGCAGCGTGTACATCCTTGAACCTATGTTTATGGCTACATGTGTCTTCCACATTGTGAGCTGGCAGAAAGTTACAGTTAGGGAAAGGACAAATTAGCGGCACTCCACAGAAATCGTCCAAAAGCTTGCACTTTATTATCGAACAGCCAGAAATACAGGGAAGAACGTAGACGCGTTTCACTCGATGAATACGAGCTTACTCATAGTTACAGTTGCATAAGCCTGTGCAGTCAGGGGAGGGCTGGGCCAGGGGGCAGGGTGGCAATTGCCCCCCAGGCCATCCTAACTTACATTCAAAATGGCCGATGGCCGCTGTCGCTCACACTTTTTTCTTCTTGTGGAGGAAGGAAGTAGGGGTGAGGGGCGCAGCCACCAACTAACTGCAGGCAAAGGGGGGGGCACTGGTGAGGATGCATTGATGGGCACTGGTGAGGCTGCATTGGTGGGTTGTGAGGCTGCATTGATGGGCACTGGTGAGGCTGCATTGGTGGGTAGTGAGGCTGCATTGATGCATTATTTTTGTTAAAGCTCCTTTGTTGCTATTAACATGAAATCATGTTACCACATTGTATCCATTCTAAAACCAGGTGGGCATGGATGGTGAGCTGATTCGGTGGTTCAATGGGTCACTTGACTGGACTTTCCCCCCAGGCCTAAGGCTGCCAGCCCTCCCCTGTGTGCAGTGTTTAGGGTTTTATATCTGTATGCATGTGCAGGTTTACACAAGTACCAGCATATACCCATATAAAGCTGGGTACAGCCATTCATGTCTATAGACCAGCAGTATACAGCACCTGTGACTCCCAGGTGGGGAAACTATGCCCAAATTTTACTTTGTGTGGCCCCAGGTTGCTATGTGCATGAGCCTGTAAGCAGGTTGTAATAGTTAGCTGCTGTCCCAGCCAGGAGGGTAAGAGTTAATGCCTTTCCCGGTTCTTTGGTTTTGGCGGGTATTTCTCTGCATCTGGTTTACTAATCCCATGATATATAAATGAGGGCAGTGGTCCAGTACACAGGGTTAGGTTAGTCCCCAAGAGAGAGGAGGGAGAAGGAGGAGAATGATGCTGTCTACCACCATCCAGATGTAGAACTATCAGGAATATGGGTTCACCCTGAAGACACTAACACTGGTCTGTGACCGCATGGAGATGCTTATAAAAGGACTTATCTTTTCTTGGACTACACCTTTGCAGGCATGCTGGGGCAGCACTTGAGCCTGTAGTTAGGAGTATGGACGTAGGAAAAAAACTTCTTCTTGTACATTGGACTTTGAAATGTTCATTTGCACCTTTCCTAAGTAAAATATTGAAACGTTTTCCTTGCCTGGTCTGAAGTTACTGAAAAGGGTGCAGTGCAAGTAACCGGCACATATAGTCTACAGATTGGATGTATCCGTTATAGATGGCACAGCCTCTATCAGCAAGGGAGATGTTGTCAGCACTCCTTCCGCCAGCGATCTGTCTCCATTAGCAACGGGAGCAGATTCACGCCACAGAGGTTTCCATGCTATACAGAGGTTCGGAAGTTCCAGAGTTAAGTTGAGTGCACGTGTGCAGCCCGTGCGGAATGCACAGCAGGGCCCACTTTGTTACTGGGGAGTAGTAGTGGAAACGCTGGACAGGTGGATGTGGACTTTGGCTCGGCGTGCCCCTCCTAAATGCACATTACAAAGAAGGTGTACATAGTCGCTAGGAACCGAGGGTTAGCTGGAGAACAGTTGCAGTGCGAGTGTACATGGTGTATGTTCATCTCTAAGAGTGGAGGCCTGCCTTAAGGTTGAGTATTCCCCCACAGCAGCCTCAGTCTTGTCCCAGGGCATTGATGAAGACAACACAAAACAAAGGTACCCTGTGTGTGTAGTAAAGTGACCCCGTAAGACGTGTCTAACGTAGCCCAGAAGAACTCACACAGTTCATGTGACCCAGTGCTTGGTGCCCAACGAATCAATAAAAAAACGTGGAGGATGACATACAACCTAGCTACCCCTGTGGGCCTAACCAGTCTGCCTACAAGCCGACTATTAGGGCCGGTTCACACTGAGGCGATCCTAGGCGATTTGCGACCCGACTTGTGTCGCTCCAATTCGCCTCAAATCGCCTGACATCAGAAATCCCATTGGAATGAATGGAGCCGTCTTAATATGCGCTACTCAAGTCCAAAGCAATTCCAAAAAAGGTTCCTGTACTATTTTCAAGTGGCTTCTAGGCGAATTGAGCCCATAGAAGTCAATGGAAGTTCACTTCCAAGTCAGATCCCCGTCTATGAAGAAGCGACTTTCCAGGAAGAACATAATTTTGCCAGAATACACACCTCTCATGTCCCAGGTACTCGTGTTGAAATCGCCTGATATCGCGCAGAAGCCGTGCCACAATCGCACCGCTTCGCCTTTTCAAATCGCCTAGCAAAGTCACCCCGAAGTCGGATCGCCTCAGTGTGAACCGGCCCTTACAGTAGTCACAGTGAGCAGCCCTAGTCATTTTTTTCTACTATCTAGAATAAATTTGGAATATTGCCCATGATTATTTTGTATGACAGCTGGTGGTGTTATAGACTCGTATTCAATTGTCCACCAATCTAATCTTAAATGTTTTGCTGAAAATGTAATAGGTAAAGCTCAGAGTACACACACAGCTGAGTGATCAGAAGAGTCCCTCTTCCTCCGTGCCCCGTACTGCTCTGTACAAAGTTTCTGTTAGGGAGAGAACCTGCTCAACAGGTTCCTATTACAGAAATACCAGAACATTTCAATGTACACATTTTAAAAATTTTAGCTGCGTATGTTGAAATCTGGACTAGCTTATAAAAATGAAGGGCAATTAGCTGATTTAATTCAGCAACAGATGGAGAGTCCCAGGCTGTCTATATCTGGTCTGCAGAGACATGGAAGCTATGATCTAATCTATAGTCAGCTGACAGCAAGGGCAGGGTGCTGGTTATCATTGTGTCATTTGTTACCCAGGTAAGGCCACAAGGGGCCCCTGCCAGGATAAAGGTGATCTTTGCTAGAATATTCAGGCAAAGGTGAATGTTCCTTTTTGTCAATGTGAAGGAATCTTTGCAGAGAGGTCAGTTTTCTCTTTCCGTGTAAATCAGATTGGCATGTGCTAATAGTACCTTATTTGTTGTATGACTACGTGAAATGTCCCACTAGTTCTATATTTCCTCAAACATTTAGAGATGAGCTTTATGTTTAGAGGAAAACAACATTTGTGAGTATATGTCATACTGTAAAGTACTAAAAGCTTTTAAACTAGCACACAGCTTGACAACTATAAGGTACCATGCCATACTTTAAAATGTATATAGACCCTTACTTGTCACTGGCTTTGATTGACAGCACTGAGAGCCAATGACTCCTGGTGCTCCAGCAAAGCCAGCGAGAGCCAGAAGTGAGGGGAGAGACGAGACGTGCACAGTGATGGATTGAATGAGCGCTTGGGTAAGTAAAAAGAGGGTACCTAAACATTTTTTACCTTAATAGAAAGAATGCATTAAGGTAAAAAAAATGTAGGCTTTAGAACCACTTTAAGGCTGGGTTCACATATGTTCGAATTGGATGTGGTTTTCCCCGCATCCAATTCGCATGACATGCGAGTGTGACCGGCTCTCAATGGAGCGGATTGCAAAAGGGCCCTGTGCGTGTTTGGGTCCGGTTCAGGTGCGAATTCAGGCAAAAATTCAGACCTGAATGGCACCTGAACTGGCGAACAGACACGCACCGGACCCCAGGCACGAACCCGCGGCCGCACATATGTGAACCCGGCCTAAGGCTCCATTCATACTTGTACAAGTGCAATTTTGATGCAACTTTGGATGGGTGTGACTTGGATGTGACTTGTTGTCCCTCTGCAAAATCAAGCCCACTGTTCCATGTAAAACATTCAAGTACAACTTTCATGCAACTTTTGAGGGTTAACATTGAAGTCTATGGCCCTCAAGTTGGACCAAAATAGTACTGGGACTTTAAGCTGCACATATATGAATGGTTATCATTGGAAAACATGGGGTAAGACTTGTCCTGCGACTTTGATGTCCAAAGTCAAAATGACAAGTTGCACAAGTGTGAGTGGGGTGTAAGGTTGATTCCACACTATCCCAGAGCATTGCGTTATGCATGCGTGTTAACACTCAACATGCCTTGCATTAAGGCAGCCAATTAAAATGACTAGGCTAGCAACACTCCAAAACTTCCAACAAAAAGTAACACACAGCATGTTTGGCAATGCACCACAAAACACAGTAGTATGTTGCTGGGCATCGTAATGCGCTGCAAAACATCTGCTTTTGAGCTGCATTGTCTTAGTGCATTTCTGCAACTCACTGCAGCAGAAAAGTGTGAACACCAGAAACTGCACGTTTTTGACTGCATGTTTAAATGCATTTGAAGCACCTTTGAAGCGTGCTTGAATGCGTTTTGCAAGCATTTTGTGCTGCGTTTGCAGTGCATTTTTTTTTTACATTGTTCGGCTTGGCTTTCTTGGCTTAAAGGGGTGCGGTGCAATGCATTCAAAGCTTGTTTGTAGCGCATTACCTGTATTTGCAGTGCAGAAAAATGCAGCATGCTCTACTTTTTTTAACTGCGCTGAACTGCACTGCAATAATGTGAACTCCCATAGGATTACCTTGATTTTGGGCTGTCTGTGCAGTTCAAAAAGTATCCAACTGCGTTCGGTGTGCTACGATTCTTTTTTTTTTTTCTTAATCAAATTGATCCGTAACTCCATCCATGACTGAGCAAAATAATCAAATCTGCAAAAAAATTGAATAGCAATAACGTCCCTTCCGATCGATTTAGGCTGGATTCACACCTATGCATTTTTAGTGCTTTTTGCATTTTGCAGATTTGCACTGCAGAATGTGTTCCATAGGAAACCATGTTAAATAGACTGCAGAGCAAATCTGCAAAATGCAAAAAGCACTAAAAATGCATAGGTGTGAATCAGGCCTTAGGGCCCGTTCACACATAGGCGATCCGACTTCAGGGGCGACTTTGCTAGGCGATTTGAAAGCGACTTCAGAGTTACTTTGGGCATTACAACGCGACCTGAAGCGACCTCCATGTCAGGCGACTTTGCCTGTGGCCAATCAGAGAAGAAAGGGGAGGGGGGTTGCCTTCAAAAATTATTTTATTTTTTCCTGTAAAGTCCCTTCAAAGTCGCTTCTTCATAGACAGTGATCTGACTTGGAAGCGACTTCCATTGACTTCTAAGGGCTCAAACCGCCTAGCAGTTGCTTTGAAATAGTACAGGAACCTTTTCTGAAGTCGCTCTGAAGTCGAAGTGACTTTAGTAGCACATATTGAGACAGCTCCATTCATTTCAATGGGATTTCTGATGTCAGGCGATTTGAGGCGACTTGGGGCGACACCAGTCGGATCGCAAATCACCTAGGTGTGAATCAGGCCTAACACTCATTTGATTTCGATCAGACTGAGTTGATTGGCCAGGGAGGAAAATTTGTGATTGTTTTGCAATAATTGTCAGCACTGAGATACGCGTATTGCTAGTAAATAAAAGTGGTTTGTGTAATGTGCCACATGCTCCTTGTATGCGGTGAATGCCGAGGGTGTCGCTGTACTTTGTCCTCCATCACATTGGGATGTACAGAGAGTACAGCAGGTGTAAGGGAAGAGTATGTCAGGACATGTTCTTGGAGGGGATTTCCCAGAGTCACTGCCGTCTGCCACCAGAGCCTCATTATTCCATACATCAGAAAGCCTTCATCCCAGCTGTATGGTCCTTAATGTGTAACATCCGATCTGCTGTACTGTGGTGGGTGGGAGGGGGTGTACCAGAGCGCCATGGCAAATTCGGAACTCTAAAGAGGTAGAGAAAGTAGGGGAGGGGGCTTCTTAACTATTTAGGCTCCTCTTTCTAAAGAGCTAAATGTTGTTCCTACTTTTTTTTAAAAATAACGCTTATTATTATTATACAGGATTTATATAGCCTTATATACATTTATTGAGTTCAATGTGCAGTAACCTAAAACTTCATTTAGGAATCATCTTTTATAAGTCTGGCTGTGCTACACAACGGAATGCTGACCAGATCAGAGCTTTGCATTCCTTCGCTTGATGAACATTTAAAGCACTCGTCAACCAAAGTCTTTGGATTTCCACTAACTTTAAAGTGGTTGTCAACTCTGGACAACCACTTTAACCTACAGATAAGCCTATAATAAGGCTTACCTGTAGGTGCCCTGCATGTCTCCCAAACCTGCACGGTTTAGGAGATATACAGTGTACTAGATGTGCCGACGTCATCAGTCACATGCGCAGTGAAGAAGCGGCCTCCGTGTCGTTTCTTCACTGTGATTGTGCCGCAATTGGCACGCGGCTCCGGCCAATCACAGAGCCAGAGTCCGCGGCCCCGGAAGGAAGAGGGGCGAAAATGGACGCGGCCTGGAGCGGGGATACAACGCAGGCTTCCAATGCAGGGAAGTGTCACATAATAGGCTAGTATGCAATGCATACTAGCCTATTATGTTTTTATATTGCAGGGTAATGCAGAGCAACCAAGAGGAAGTAAACCCATCAGGGTTTACTTCCTCTTTAATGCTGTATTGCCAAGGCAATGGTTTGTAGATGTTTGATCAAAAAGCACATTGATTGGATATATAAAGTGCTGCGCAAACTGTTGGCGCTATATAAATCCTGTATTATAATAATAATGAAAAAAAACACAATGCTCGTATGGCCATTATTACACTTTACAACAAATGTTACAACAATTGGTTACTGCAGTATAAGTTACACATGCTGCAGGGCTAACAACTTCTATTGCAGATACCTTCCATAGTGCTACAAATCTGATGTATGCTATATTGTCAAAAGTATTGGGACGCCTGCCTTTACACACACATGAACTTTAATGGCATCCCAGTCTATAACCGCTTCAGCTCTTCTGGGAAGGCTGTCTACAAGGTTTAGGAGTGTCTATGGGGATGTTTGACCATTCTTCCAGAAGCACATTTGTGAGGTCAGGCACTGATGTTGGACGACAAGGCCTGGCTCGCAGTCTCTGCTCTAATTCATCCTAAAGATTTTCTATCGCAGTGGTTCTCAACCTCAGTCCTCAAGTACCCCTCCACTCACGAGGAGGGGGCGCAGCGATCGCGGTGTGTGCCTAGGACATGGCGTGACCCTGATCTGGGTAAAGAGCCAAAGACCCGGCTCTTTAACCATGTGATCAGCTGTGTCCGATCATAGCCGATCACATGCAAATATGGAAGTGCCAATTTCTCCTTACGTTCACTGACAGACGCAGCCTCTTCATTAACTTCATGGGGTTTTATGTTCGTCCAACTAGGAGTTAACTAGGCAGGGAAAAGATCAGCTGGCCCCTCCCTTGGGGGCCGTCCTCTCTTCCTACATAAAATTACATCCTTCTCTCCTGCCGGGGGTTCCCTCCCCGGTCGACTAGAAAAGGGACGGATCAATTGAGGATCAA
>BLSH010165864.1:304267-316835 GCA_018402905.1 Glandirana rugosa
CAGAGCACCTTCTTCCACATGTTTGGTGTGTCTCCCAGGTGGCTTGTGGCAAACTTTAAACGACACTTTTTATGGATATCTTTAAGAAATGGCTTTCTTCTTGCCACTCTTCCATAAAGGCCAGATTTGTGCAGTATACGACTGATTGTTGTCCTATGGACAGAGTCTCCCACCTCAGCTGTAGATCTCTGCAGTTCATCCAGAGTGATCATGGGCCTCTTGGCTGCATCTCTGATCAGTCTTCTCCTTGTATGAGCTGAAAGTTTAGAGGGACAGCCAGGTCTTGGTAGATTTGCAGTGGTCTGATACTCCTTCCATTTCAATATTATCGCTTGCACAGTGCTCCTTGGGATGTTTAAAGCTTGGGAAATCTTTTTGTATCCAAATCCGGCTTTAACCTTCTCCACAACAGTATCTCGGACCTGCCTGGTGTGTTCCTTGTTCTTCATGATGCTCTCTGCGCTTTAAACGGACCTCTGAGACTATCACAGTGCGGGTGCATTTATTCGGAGACTTGATTACACACAGGTGGATTCTATTTATCATCATTAGTCATTGAGGTCAACATTGGATCATTCAGAGATCCTCACTGAACTTCTGGAGAGAGTTTGCTGCACTGAAAGTAAAGGGGCTGAATAATTTTGCACGCCCAATTTTTCAGTTTTTTATTTGTTAAAAAAGTTTGAAATATCCAATAAATTTCGTTCCACTTCATGATTGTGTCCCACTTGTTGTTGATTCTTCACAAAAAATTACAGTTTTATATCTTTATGTTTGAAGCCTGAAATGTGGCAAAAATTCGCAAAGTTCAAGGGGGCCGAATACTTTTGCAAGGCACTGTAAATATATTAGATGGTAACAAGATATGGATTACATATATAATAATGAGCATTGAGTAAGGGCCAGTTCACACTTGAGCGGCGCGACTTCTAGGCCCGTTCACATCTAGGCGACTTGTCAGGCAACTTGAGTCGCCTGACAAGTCGTCTCAATGCTGTGCAATGGAACCGTTCTAATAGGAGCGAATCGCTTCGCTCCGACTTAGAAAAAATAGTTCCTGCACTATTTTCAGGGCGATCTCAGCGTGGCTTGCATTGACTTCTATGATAGAAGTCTCCTTACAAGCCGCGTTAAGATCGCCTCGAGCGGGGCGACTTGCTTCGCCCTGGCAAGTCGCGCCGCTCAAGTGTGAACTGGCCCTAAAAGTTCCGACATCAATTGCAGATATATAAATGTTACATTTGTTATAGAAATAAAATCATTGAAAAGAGTAATAATGTGTGAAGAAAAATTGTTACAAAGTAAGAATAGTTTAAAGTGGTTGTAAAGTCCCCCCCCCCCCCCCAAAAAAAAACCTGCAAAGCAAAGGCATAATAAGCTAGTATGCATCGCGTACTAGCTCATTATGAAATACTTACCTTGGAATGAAGCTGTTGCAGCGGTCTCGGCACAACGCTTTGACCAGCGGCATGCTTCTTCCGGGTCTGCGGCTCTGTCCAATCATTGGCGGAGCTGCGCTGATGTCACTCCCACGCATGCACACGGGAGCCATCCTTTACGGCATGTCAACAGAAGAAACGGCACCCTGGGCTACCCCGGGTGCCAATTCTTCAGTGCGAATGTGCCGATGACGTCTGCACATGCAGATACAGGGAATATCTCCTAAACCATACAGGTAAAGGAGATATTCCCGGGACCTACAGGTAAGCCTTATTGTGGGCTTACCTGTAGTTTAAAGTGGTGGTCATGAGTTGACAACCACTTTAAAGTGTAATGACTTCTGAGATAAGAAGGTCAAAATTGTTATCAGAGCTGTGTCGAGTAAAAAAAGGTATATTTACACAATCCAGAAATGTATTTGATGCATAGGATCGCCTTGCATTTTCAGAATAGTATCAGTGCTTTATCAACCAGGATATGTAAAGTGCAAGGCTTATGTAAAAATACTGAATTCTTTTATCATAATTTCCCCTGTGCCTAGAAAGGCTTTGCATAGAGAGACTGCTTGAATTTTAGCCATTTGGCCTGCAAGAGGCAGAGAGAAAATCACTTGATTCCTCCATCCACGCTTAGAGTATTGATGGAGGAATCTCCAATGTATGTAGGCAGCCGCGGCTGCCAGAATACAATGGCATGAACAATGACTACCTGGCTCAGCTGATATTTATATTGAACCCTACGGACACTTACACACTATAAGAAAGAAATCGGGCTTAAATTTTCGTCCAAAGAACTTTCATTTTTTCGTATAGTGAGTACACAACTTTCGACAGCCAATCCTGAATTTTGGTATGAAAATTCCCAAAGGGACAAACTCCAAAATGTTTCTTGTACGGGAACAAAATGAACGATTTTCATTTAAAGAGGAAGTAAACCCAGATATGCAAGGTCAATCTATATAACCCTGCATCGCATACTAGCCCATTATGTGCCACTTACCTGGAAACGAAGCCTGCGATGTCCAGCGCTGTCCCCTGTGCTGGCGGCGTCCATCTTCCGCCCCTCTTCCTTCTGGGGCCGCGACTCCAGCTCTGGGACTGGCTGGAGTCACGTGACGTCACTCCCGCACATGCGTGCGGGAGCCGCCAGTCACGGCATGGTCTCAGTGGAGAAACGGCACGAAGGCCTTTTCTTCACCGCGCATGTGCCAAAATGACGTCGGCACATGCAAAGCACTGCATATCTCCTGAACCGTGCAGGTTTGGGAGATATGCAGTGCACCTACAGGTAAGCCTTATTATAGGCTTACTTGTAGGTTAAAGTGGTTGTCACAGGTTGACAACCACTTTAATGTGTACCGTTTTTGTACAATTTTCGTACAAGAAAAATCAGAATAGAGAGACTGCACATGATCAGAAACGATAAACAACAACAAAAAAGCCGTTGTCGTATGAGAATTAATGCTTTTAGAAATAGAAGTGTTAATAGTTTATATTTATCAATTAACAAAATGTAAAGTTTGCCTTCAGACCAGCATCAATTCTTCTCGGTACACTTGCACACAGTTTTTATAGGAACTCAGCAGGTAGGTTGTTCCAAACATCTTGGAGAACTAACCACAAATCTTCTGTGGATGTATGCTGCCTCAAACCCTTTGGTCTCTTCGTGTAATCCCAGACAGACTCGATGATGCTTAGATCAGGGCTCTGTGGGGGCCAAACCATCACTTCCAGGACTCCTTGTTCTTCTTTAACCACTTCCTTACTGGGCACTTAAACCCCCCTCCTGCCCGAACCAATTTTCAGTTTTCAGCGCTGTCGCTCTTTGAATGACAATTGCGCGGTCCTGCGACGTTGTACCCAAACAAAATTTGCGTCCTTTTTTTCCCACAAATAGAGCTTTCTTTTGGTGGTATTTGATCCCCTCTGCGTCATTTCTGATCGCCGCTATAAACAAAAAAAGAGCGACAATTTTGAAAAAAAAAACAATATTTTTTACTTTTTGCTATAATAAATATCCAAAAATAAAAAATAAAAAAACAAATTTATTCATCAGTTTTGGCCGATATATATTCTTCTACATATTTTTGGTAAAAAAAAAATCGCAATCGGCGTTTATTGATTGGGTTGCGCAAAAGTTATAGCGCCTACAAACTATGGACATTGATTTATGGCGTTTTTATTTATTTTTTTTTTTTTACTGGTAATGGCGGCGATCTGCGATTTTTATCGGGACTGCGATATCGGGGCGGACATGTCGGATGTTTTTGACACATTTTTGGGACCAATGACATTTATACAGCGATCAGAAATTTAAATGTCCACTGATTACTGTGTAAATGTCATTGGCAGTGAAGGGGTTAACCAGCAGGTGGCAGTGAAGGGGTTAACAAATGTTCCCTGGGCGTGTTCTAACTGTGGGGGGGCGGAGCTGGTCGGGACATAACAGATCTAACTGATCCCAGTGACAGGGATCAGTTGATCTGTCATGTCCCATTCACAGAACGGGGAACCGCCGTGTTTACTTCGGCGGTTCCCCGTTCCTCCTCTCTGAAAGGAGATCGCGGGTCTCCGGCGGACATCGGGTCCGCCCGACCCGCGGGCGCACCCAGCACAAGCCAAATGGGAGGACGTCTATTGACGTCCTCCCGGCATTTTAGAGCCGCGCTGTAGCCGTCATTCGGCTATGGCGCGGGTGGGAGGAGGTTAAGCTGAAGGTAGTTCTTAATGATATTGGCTGTATGTTTGGGATTGTTTTCCTTATGCAGTATACATTTGGGGCCAATCACACACCACCCCCATGATATGCCATGATGGATAAGTATCTGCCTGTATTTCTCAGCATTGAGGACACCATTGATCCTGACCAAATCTCCAACTCCATTTGCAGAAATGCAGCCGCAAACTTGCAAGGAACCTCCACCATGCTTCACTGTTGCCTGCAGACATCATTATTATACCACTCTCCAGCCCTTTGGTGAGCAAACTGCCTCCTGCTACAGCCAAATATTTCAAATTTTGACTCCTCAGTCCACAGCACCTGCTGTCATTTTATGCGCCCCAGTTCCTGTGTTTTCATACATAATTGAGTCGCTTAGCTTTGTTTCCACATCGGAGGTACGGCTTTGTTGCTGTAATTCTTCCATGAAGACCACTTCTGGCCAGACTTCTCCAGATAGTAGATGGGTGTACCTGGTTCCTACTGGTTTATGCCAATCCTGTGTTGATGGCATTGCTGGATATGTGCAAGGGAAGTAAGCATGATGCGTCTTTCATCTGCTGCATTAAGTTTCCTTGGCCAACCACTGCATCTACGGTCCTCAATATTGCCCGTTTCTTTGTGCTTCTTCAAAAGAGCTTGAGCCACACATCTTGAAACCCCAGTCTGCTCTGAAATCTTTGCCTGGGAGAGATCTTACTGATGCAGTATAACTACCTTGTGTCTTGTTGCTGTGCTCAGTCTTGCCATAGTGTATGGCTTCCACAACCTCACCTTAGCCTAGGTTCACACTGACAGCGGGAATGAAAACGTGCAAGTTCAGCTGAAAGACATGTCAAATCGCTGCAATGTGAACCAGGGCTTCGTAGCAGGGTATGGCTGTTCCTCACCCAGTTTTAAGCCTTCTACACAGCTGTTTCTGTTTCAGTTAATGACATGGCTTCAACATAAATATGAAATTGATCATTAGCACCTGCTTGGTATAATTGGTTTATCATACACCTGACTCTAAGCCCCCGTTCACATCGGAGCGATTTGACATGCAATTTGACTTGTCAAATCACATGCCAAAGCGCAGACTATTGCCAGCAATGGCACTGTCCCAATCAGTGCAGTGCCGCAAAGTTTTCCAAAAGTAGTTCCTGCACTACTTTTGGTGACATTGGGGGGGCGATTTGAATAGACATCTTTGTATGAATTTGCACAGATGTATTTCAAATCGCCCCTGATCTAGCACTGAAATGCAGGTTTGAAATAGTTTCAAACCCACCTTTAGCGTGAACAAGGGCTCCGGCCGCTTTCACATGGGCGCCTCCGCTAAGCAGAATCCGATTGCTCAGCGGGGGGGGGGTCTCTCTGCTGATTCCCGCTGAGCAGCAGATGGGTGACAGGTCCATGTCCACTCTGCTATGCAGTCCCACTCTCCTCTATGGGGCAATTGGATGGAAACAGACTACCTGTCCATTTCCATCCGATGCCATCGGATCCACTGGACGCATGGGAAATTGGACCACCATCCGTCTGTTTTTGGCGGACAGGATCGGATGGCTTGAGGTGTCAGCGGACATGTGTCCACCTCTCCATAGAAGAGACTGGAGGGTCCAATCAGGTCCACCTGAAAAACTGACATGCGGGCCTAATCCTTCAAAATCCCTGACTTTGTACAATTGTACAAAGTGTGCAAGTGTAAGAACTGATGCTGGTTTAAAGCCAAAGGGTAGTCACACCAAATATTGATTTGATTTAGATTTTTCTTCTGTTTGCTCACTTTGCATTTTGTAAATTGATCAACATAAACCATTAAAATATATATATTTGAAAGCATTCTTACTTTACAGCATTTCTTCACAGCTGCCTGAAACTTTTGCACAGTACAGTCCCTGCAAATATGTCCATTTTACTGCGTGTAACTTTAATGCAATTGCCTTTTTTGTCCCATTATAAATCACTTTTTTTTTTATTAGTGATCACATAATCTCTGTTCTCCGCTACACAGAGAGGTGGGGGTGGAGAAATGACAATCCACTAATCTTTGCATAAATGCCTGTTTTGAAGGAGGGGAGGGGGGCGTTAGCACAAGCCTAACCATTGAAGGACAGGCAGGCTGTTCTCCCAGCACAGCCAGAAAATTGACCATGCTGAAATGGATGTGCTCCTTTGTCTAGCATGGTCAGTTTGAAATGGGAAAGCAGGGGGGCTGTCAGGATGACCAGGGATTTCATGCAAAGAAAGCAATACAAGGATAACAGGATACTTTATAACATAAGTACATGGTACAGCAGGCACATATCAGGAATATGAAATTTTGGGTAGCATACTCTTTAAAGCTGCCTCAATGACCTATTGGATTTTTGCCCCATTAACCCCAAATACTGAGTTGCTTTGAACTGTACTCAGCACTCCCTGCCCCCTCTCACCACCTGACCCGCATTATTGGTTGGTGATGGTGTGCCTTACAGGGATGGGCCAATAGTAAGGAGGAGGAGGTGGTCAAAGCTGGTGACAATGGGAGAAGGTCTCTTAAATGCCTTCTGGCATGCTGCAGTATTCTGGGATGCTGTGCAGATAATGAGATGGAATGTTCACACATCAGTAGGTGCCTTCTTTACACAGTAATTAATCTTAAAGTGATACTAATCCCACAACAGTAAAATCAGTCTGTATATGCAGCATAGCATGCTTGTTATGCTCACTGTGGAACTTAATGGGTTAATCCTCTGCATTGTGTAAAAAGGCTGTTTTATCCTGTATGCATAGATCCTCCCCTCCTGCACTGCCTATGTAGGGAGGGCCAGCTAACACAGGCAGGGTAGCCGACCTGCACATGCTCAGTTGTGTCTTTTATGCTGGAGAGAACAGTTACTTTTTCTTAGAGATAGCCAGGTCACATCATATTGTCATCACATGTGTGGGCGCGTATACAGGCTGTAGTGGAAATCTCCTCCTACCTGATCACACAGCTCTGGACAAACTGTGCAGTTAATCTTGTAAATGTGGTATAGAGATCATCCAAAAGGTATATAGTGGCAATATTTTAATGTAAAAATATGATTTATAAGCTGTGGGCACCGTGGGGGGAGCAGATGAACTATTATCATATTACTGGATTTGGTAACACTTTAATGGCATGCCGCACATACTGGAAATCGCACTTGCGGTTCCTGTGCAGGCTGCGATTTCTAAAATGCTTAGGGACCTTTTCCCTGCGTTTCAGGAGCCACGGCAGCCTATTCAAATGAATGCTTTTAATATCACTAGAGGTTCAAACTGAACAATGCTTACTTTTCTTAGACAATATTTATTTTACAAACATAACTGTTAAACTTTATTTATGAAATGTAAATATTTGATGAGCAAGTCTGAATGATGTTAGTAGTGTTTTTATTATAAGATAAGTGTACAAATGGATCACTCACACAGTCGGTTGTCATGTATGCGCACGCAGTTTTACGGGTGCTCATGCAGCTTACCGTATGCTTTTAACTTCCACTGACTTGACGTTTTTTGTTTTTTGAAAAGCAGCAATCAAGTTACAACAAAAAAAATTCCCCCTTTACATAAGGTAAACGCACATAATAATGCTTGTGGCAGTATGCTACCTTTCATTCCTGTGAGCCTATGTAATGTATGTCACTGCAGAAAGAATAGTGCAGGGACATTTATGTAACCACATTGCAAAACCACAATCTGAACAAGCTGCATAGACAGTTATTCTCTGTGTTGACCTGCAATAAAAACTCGACTTATGCTGCAAGCAAATGAAAAAATGGAGAAAAAAAAGCTTTATGCTTGCCAAATATTATCAGATGTCTAACTTAGAATAATCAGCACAGCTGCATGGAATGGGAACCTGTATGGCTCTCCATGGAGGATCAGTAATAAGGAATATTCTGGACTACCCCACCTGTATGCTGTGCTGTACATGGCATACTCCAGACTGCACAATTCCATACTCTGAGCTGCCCCACTCCATAAACTTTGCTTTATATAGGATATTTGGAGCTGCCCCACACCAAACACTGTGCTATATGCAAAGTATTATGGATTGCCCCACTACACACACTGTGCTGTATGTGACTTGCTCAAAAGTGCTCCTCTCTATAGCCATTGGTGTTTGTGACATACTCTGGACTGCTGAACTCTGTGCTATAGATGATGTACCCTGGATTGACTCACTCTATACATTTTCCTCATTCCATACCCTGTGTTGTACATGACATACTTTGGACTGTCCCACTCCATATACACCACATTGTAAATGACCTCCTGTGGAATGCCTAGCTACATACACTTCCCTTGCATATAAAATATTCTAGACTGCTGCTGTCTGTATACCGTGTTGTAAGTAGCATGCTGCGGACTGCACAGCTCCATATACTGTAGGGATGCACCATCCTAGTGACCACTCTCCAAAAGGAAACTTGGAAAGCAGTACAAAAAAAAACAAAAAAACTTTTCCATGTAGTGCTACCCCTGAAGGAACCACTGGATTTTGCCAAGGTTCTTTTCCCAGTAGATTGCCCGTGGCCAGGCACACAATCACAATCACTCTTTGCCTTAAAAAACAGTCTATGGGTGTTCTTTTTGTTGTTTTTATTTTTGGAGTAACTGGGATAGGGTTGAAGGAATACAGTGGGATACTCGAAAAATGAGAACTATGTACAGGTGGAGGACCGTTCTTTATGTAGAGCTGAAGCAGAATGTCACGCACCTAGTGGTGGAGTCTGGCTTATGCAGGGAGCAACCTCTCTTACGACCCTGATTCTGGAACCCCTGGTAGTGCAGACAGGGAGTTCCAGAGTGCAGGGAGGCACGAGGGCTTGGTTGGGTCACTGGTGCAAGTGTGGAGGGTTCCTCCAGGCTCGTGCTTGGATGGTAGCATAGTGAATCAGTCCAGGTTGGCAACAGGCAGGCAGCGTGGTACAGATGGAGCAGGCAAGAGAGTAGTCGGGTACAAGCAGGGTCATCAACTGGATGGCAGCGTGGTACACAAGGATGAGACTGAAGAGTGGTAGAAGGCAAGCCAGGGTCGGTGCAGGCGGAAGACAAGCAGAAACAGGAAACAGGACGGGGTCACAGGAACATGAAGCTCAGATAAACTCAAGGCTGGGGACACAGGTAACGCTGTAGAACGGACAGCACTTGCTTCCTGGTGCTGTCCGCTTAAATGGCGGCTATTGATGCCATTGCCGGCGCATACGCGCATGCATGCCTAGGAGCACGCAAATGCGCACAGGCACGCTCACATGCTACGTGCGCCCACACATAGGCACTCCAGAGGCAGCAGTTGTTTCCTGACATTGCCCCCCCCCCCCAAAGGGCAGCCTCCGAATGCCCAGACGGACCACCTTCTCCGCATCTTCTCTGCATGAATGTTACCCTCCGGTTCCCATGAACTCTCCTCAGGGGGGTTACCCCTCTTCCTACAGTCCATGATAGATTCCACCTCATATTCCTCCTCTCCAATCACTAGGATTGGCTCCGGTGGGCTGGTCTTTCTACCTGGAAAGGGATCCAAGGTTGCAGGTTTCAGCAGAGTCACGTGGAATACAGGGTGGATTCGTAATGACTGAGGTAGCTCTAGTTCATAGGCCATCCTGTTAATTTTCCTTTTGATTGTAAAAGGGCCAATAAATCTGGGGCCCAGTTTCTTGGAAGGGCAAGCTAGTTCCAAGTTTGTTGTTGCCAAGCAGACCCGTTCACCGCGTTCCAGGTTTAGTTCACCCCGCCTGGCTGACAGCGTGGTACACAAGGATGAGACTGAAGAGTGGTCGAAGGCAAGAACTAAAACTAGATAGACTCTTCAGGACACCAGCCGATGTCCCCTTTAAACAAAGTCTCTAAGATCTCTCACAGCAGTCTGTACTCACAAATGTCCAGCGGAAGTTGGTTGCCTCCTTCCAAGTGACTCCTTTCTCCAGTGATGCCAGACTAAATCTTAGCAGACAGTCCTTCAGTCAACTCTCTGTAGCTTCAGCATCCAGGCTCTCAGGTCACCCAGCTGAGGGCTCATGAACAGCAACACATGGCAGTGCTGCCCAGAGGGCAACAAGCCCTCCAGGTTGGACTTCCCCTCTGCAGGCAAAGACTCAGACGCTCTGTGAGTATTTATACAGACTCCTAGCAGCATTCAGGGCCACCCTCCCTGGGATTGGCCAGGGTTGCATAAATATTTCTACTGCTATTTGTATTACTCTGCACAGATGTTCCAGAACATTCTACTGTTCTCTGGAAAGCAGATGAAGCAGGAAAACCGGCAGCAGCTGAAATATTGAGCAGACCTAACTGATCACATGCAGCTGCACTGATTAGAGTGAGCACAACTAAATTTACCTAACACAACAATTACAGCCACACTGGTTACAGTGGGGCAAGCTAAATTTACCTAGCAACAAAAATACAGCTCAACCGAACACAGTGAGTCAAAACTAAATCTACCTAAGGGAAAAAGGGAAGAGAATAAAGATGGAGGGTAGGGGGGTGGGGTCACAAAAAATCAAAATGAAATTTCCAGAGCCATAGACTGTGATTGTAGAGGACCATAATGACTGGATTAGAAGGCTTGTAGAAGAGACAATAGCGTCTTGTATGCCAGGTATCAAGCTTATAAAACTGTCTGTCTCATCTTTCCTTCTTACATCTCTAAAAGTGAGGATTTAGGTGAGAGAGGTGATGTGAACCTGTGTTCACTTCAAATATCTGATTAAGCAAGAGACTTTATAGAGGGACATCTCATGATAATGTTTCCCATATACACAGCAATAAAAGAAAAAAGTACTTTTTGTCCTCATTCACACAGGCGTACCGATCCGTGCATCTTCTCCAAAGGTCATCTTCACCTTTGCAGGATGCATAGGTGTTCCATGCACAGACCTGCACAGATTTCCAAGCTCATCTCCAGCTATACATTCATGTGGGATCGATGCCCAGATCAGAACGCAGTCTATTTGAACACCTGTGCTGCGCGGGTGAAGGCGGCCCTTCGCATGGGTACCCCTCTGTGAATGAGGCCTTAGTAGCTCACAGATGCTGGCCAATGAGCTTGTTTAATACACAATTACAATTTTTAGGCTACTAGGAGCTAATATATTAAAAAGGAGGAAATGGCCTTTTATGCATACATTGGTGGGATAAAGAATCAGCAACTTTCAGCATGATCTAAGAATTGTAAAATTAAAGCTGAGCTCCTGGCAGATATTAAATAGCAATTGCAGTTATGTATTTTCTAAAAAATGACTGAGGCTGGATTCACGACTGTCCGGTGCGAATTCCAGCCTGTCTGCTGCTGGGAAGGGGCGGAGCCGCCGTTCGGCGGCTCCTGTCCGTTCCCACAGCGCAGCAGCTGCGGGGGGGGGAGATGGGGGAGGGGCCACAAGCAGGGGAAATATCCCCGTTCAGTGCGGAGTGCATCTCCACGTTAGATGCGCTCCCATTGAACTCAATGGGCTGGGAATTCGCACCGCATTGCACAAAAAACGCACACGTTTTTTGTGCAATGCGGAGTGCGAATGCACCGCACATATGTGAACCGGACACAATGAAAACAATGTGTTTTCAAGTGTCCTGCGAATTGGATGCGGTTTAAGCCACATCCAATTCGCATAGGTGTGAACCCAGCCTCAATGTATTTTATATGCATCTAGTGTACTGTAGGTACTTGTATTGAAATTGGTATCCGTCTCTTGTAAACCCCTGTATAGCAGCCCTCAGATTGGAAGAAGGAGGTGCAGTAATTGGGGACAATCAAGCGATGTGCAGTGACACATGCTGACAGGAGGAAAGAGAAGAAAGATGATCTTATCAGTCTGTTACTGCTCCTTTACTATCCTATCACAGCCTAGGGCTACAGAGGGGACCTAGCTCGGGTACTTAAAGTGACACTAAACACACACTGTATAATTTGCATTGTCCCTTCTATTTCTGTGGATGATGGCAATGTAACTATTTTAACCTCCCTGGCGGTATGACTGAGTCTGGAATTTATTGCTGAAAGCGGTAATGGTTTTCTGCATGGAGATATGGCGTTATGTACTATAGGCCTGCAATGGTTAGTTTTTAGTCTGTATTAGTATGGCGGTCCCTATGATTGGTAACGTCCGGATATCATGTATTGCGGTATAGAGGTACGTCTTTTGGTAATGGCGAAAGTCGTTATTTAAGGTCTGAGTCAGTATGGCGGTCCCTCCAATTTTATCAATGTAACGGTAGTAGGTGTCTTTATCTTCCCTGTTACGTTTAATATGTCACACACAAATCACAGTGAAATTCATGGGCTCGATCCAGGGGAGACATCGGGATCCGACACTATCCTATCATTTCCTCGTCATTGTCTGACTATTCTAGTAGAAAGAAGAGAAAGGAGGACAGTCGTACACAGTGACGTGTAGCGAACTAACAGGGGTTAATGACG
>BLSH010165864.1:327036-340015 GCA_018402905.1 Glandirana rugosa
AATCAAATTATTTGTAATAAATCTTTTAAATTGTATTGCACTAGGTCGGTGCGCCCCTCTCTTGTTTTTTCTTCCCTAGTGCTTTTGGATGCCCATGATCCCGAGGAGGGCTGCAAGACCATTGAGTGTGGAAGGATACTCACATCTATAGAGATTTTTTATTTCTGTCCCATTATTTCATGTCTCTTGGTTGATGAACCCGAGAGCGTAAGAGGATTGGGTTAGGCCGTAGATGAATACATTCTACTTCCACCTAGGGTTGCCACTTTTTCTTCAAGTCAAACCCGAACACTTTAGCGTGGAATTTTTTTTATAGTATAAACTATACATATATTTTGCTATTAAATAACATTTCTAATCATATAAAGTTAATCACAAGAGCCCTTGCATCAGAATCCACAGTTTCCCTTTTACATCCGAGCTTGCAAAGTTCCCTTAAACTGTAAGGGGGGGGGGGGACTCTGCAGACTCTGATATATAAGGGATAACTCTGGGGACTAATGGCCCGTACACACAATCCGAAAATCGGAGGAAAAATACCGCATACGATGCGATCGTACGATAATTGGATCGTTAGTACACAGCTTACAAGAGCCGATCACGACAGTTCATCAGATAATATTTGATCGGACAAGCATGAAAATTTTGATTGCATGGTGCCCGATCGTACGGTTTTCGTTTAATCAGTACAGTTGTCGTCCGACAATACAATATAAATACACTACAACACATGACATCACTTCAGATTTTTTATTCTGTTGTACGAGAATATTCGTGACTTTAGTACATTCTTCCGATTCGATCTGAGATTAGCATGCAAAAAAAAACGGACGATCTGTCGTCCGATTTTCGGATCGTGTGTACGGGGCATAAGGGATACTCTAGGAATCCTGATTTAATGAGAGATCTGGGGTCTTTTTGAGCCCAGATATCTCAATAAAGAGGACCTGTCTTGCTTATTTCTATTACAAGGGATGTTTACATTCCTTGTAATAGGAATAAAAGTGATTAAAAAAAAAAGAATTTAAAGGGACAGTGTAAAAAAAAAGTAAAATAGCAATTAAACAAAAAAATTAAAGCGCCCCATCCCTCCGAGCTTGCGCGCAGAAGCAAACGCATATGTATGTGACACCCGCATATGTAAACAGTGTTCAAACCACACGTGTGAGGTGTCGCCACGATCGTTAGAGCAAGAGCAATAATTCTAGCACTAGGCTAAACAGGTAACCTGTAAAAAAATTTAAATTGTCGCTTATAGAGATTCTTAAGTATCATCTTAGTTTGTCGCCATTCCACGAGAGTGCACAATTTTAAAGCATGACATGTTAGGTAGCTATTTACTCATAAACATCACCTTTCAAATTATACAAAAAAGTTGGGCTAACTTTACTGTTTTTTTTACTTCATTAAAGTGTAATTTTTCCAAAAACATTGCGTTTGAAAGACCGCTGTACATATACAGTGTGACATAAAACATTGCAACAGCCGGCAATTTATTCTCTAGGGTCTCTGCTTAAAAAAAAAAATTGAATATTTGGGGGTCTTTAAGTAATTTTCTAGCAAAAAATACTGGATTTTTACTTGTAAACAACAAATGTCAAAAAAAGGCCTGGTCTTAAAGCGGAGCTCCAGCCCTCTTCCCCATCCACCCTCTAAAAATGAAAAGGCAGCAGCTACAAATACTGTAGCCGCTGACTTTTAGTCCGCATACACACGGGCGTATTAACAAAACGTCGGGACCGACGTCAGGAAAAAATCGGCGTCAAAAACGCTAATTCGTTGGTGTTTAGCATCCGCGTTAATGCACGTTAGTGAGCGTCAGCGCTACGTCACATTTTGTTTAAAAAACCATTCCTCTGCTATTTTTGAACCTGAAAACGCCGTCGCTAAAAACGCCGGTTAACGTCTCTACGGCGTTAACGTGCGTTAGTAAGCGTTTTGCCAGCTCAGCGTCAAAAACGCTACAACCTCGGAACACGCGGGTCCTGCGTTAGGCTTACAGCTTAAGAACGCCGACGCTATCTACAGCTCAAAAATGTCAGCGTTTGTATAGGACTATTGAATAACATGGAAAGCTGCAAAAAATGCTCAAAAGAGCCGCTGTAAAAAACGTCCGTGTGTATGAGGCCTTAATATTAGGACACTTACCTGTCCTGGAATCTAGCGATGTCAGCACCACAGCCGATTTTCTGTTCGGCTCTCGGGTCATTCGTGGTAAGGGAAACCGACAGTGAAGCCTTTTGGCTTCACAACCGGCTCCCTACTGCTCATGTGCGAAGCAAGCTGTGCTTTCTAACCGGCCTGGCAGCGAGAGAAGGAGGAGGGGGGCCGAACTTCCGCAGGCAGAAACAGGTACCCATCAAAAACAGGTATCCCCTCCCGGTGCCACAAACAAGAAGCAAACAAGCAGAGCTTCCCCTTTTGGGTGGAGCTTTTCTTTAAAGTGGTTAAACAGATATAACAAAACTCTTTCAATAGTGTACTTATAAGACCAAACAAGAGAAGTTGAGGTTTACATACACTTCAATACCAAATCCACCTGGTCTTAGAATCAAAAACAACCAGTGGTGGCTTCCTAGCTCCAAAACTTTTTTCATTTTGAAATAAATTTTAGCTCGCTTCTATCCCTATTTGAAAATCAGAGATGGGGTTGGGTTTTGACCGGTCACTGATTCATAGCAGAAGAAAAGAACTTATATTAAATATTAGTGAAGGAACTTACAATAAGTATTGGTAAGGGTGTATAGGACACAGCTCTGCGGCTCATGTTTGTCATTAGTGGCGAAGTTGGTGGGGTGGAACAAATCTGTGATGATGAAAATAGCATAATAGGGACAATGAGGGACATCTGGCACCCCTACCTGAGTGCCATAGCTACTCTTCATTACAGTCTTATATATCAAGGTCAATTTAGGATGGCATAGTGCCCTAGGATTATGCCGCCTCTTCCCTCTGCACCTGTGCCCCAAGGCTCATCTCATTAACATAACAGCATGCCACATATTCCAGGGTCTATGGATATCAGGCAGGTAATGGGAGGTCATGGCAGGGTGGGAAGTAGGGTGATAGAAATGGGTACAGTGAGAAGATGGTTAGGTAACCAGTACAATATCGTGCTAAATGGTGTGCTGTCTATGTACCATATACTAGAGCGGTACCTGTGAGACCATCACCCCCTCCTCCACTCATCTATTTGCAGCTGGGCACATGCTGCAATTTGATAATATTAGGATATTCTATGTATAGCACGGAAATGGCAGCACATGGAGTGAAGCAGTGTGTTGCGGAGCACATTGGGTACACGGTTTAGATGCTGCTGCTGAGCAGAGCCAGGATCTGCCCTCTTCTGCTCTTAGTTCCCTGGCAGTCCGTGCATCGTTCTTGCAGCAGCTACACAATAAAATCCACCGATTGGTCCAAGTGGTGTGAATGGAACTAGAGAGACAGCCAATCACAAGGCCGCAATCAGCCTCAGGACCAGTGAGGAAAGAGCTCTGCAACCATCCAGGACACAATGTGCATCAGCATCTCCTGGAGACACTTCAAGTTAACCCATTCCCCGTACAGCACTAACAAGTAATGAACCAGTATAGCATGGCAGTAACAAATCTTCAACTTGTGCAGGATTGCAATAACAAATATTCAACCAAGGCTGGATTATAGTTACTAGTATTAAACCAAGGCAGAATCACATTAACATTAATTAAACCAGAATGAGATTAGAGTAATGAGTATTAAACCAGCAGAGGATCAGAGTAACAGGAATTAAACCAGGGTAAGATTTAGGAAGTTAAGTATGAAACCAGGACGGGATTACAGTATTAAGTACTAACCAGGGCAGGATCAGGGTAATATGCATTTCACCAAGGCAGGATTACGATAATAGGCATTAGACCAAGAAAGGATTACAGAAATGTCTATTAAACAGGGTAGGATCAAAAGCAGCATTTATTAAACCATGGCGGGATGACAAGTCTTCAGCCTAGGCAAGGTTAGAGTAATGCTTATTAAAGAGTAAAAGATCTGGAGAATAGTCTGCCATGGGTAGAATTACAGTAACAGACAGCATCACAAGTATTAGAACAGGATAAAATCAAGATTAAAAAGATTAACACAGGACCACATCAGGTTTAGATCACACAGTAGCTTTTGATTATGCAATTGTATGAGTTTAACCAGCGATCGCCTTCTTTGTTTCACCATAGATGACTTCTGCTGAGAGATTAATATCGACTTCAGCCAATAAGTGACAACAATTGGGGTATCTGTGAATTGGCCTTACTTCAACTCTGCTCGATGCAATGTTGCCCAGGCATTGAACCATTTGGGGCTACTTTTTCTTTTTGGAAAACCTCCATGAGACCTAGCTGGCTCTTATTTTTTTTTTTGTAATTCCTTTTATTTTCCAAAAAAATACAGTTTACAAGTGAGATTAACAACATAGATATGAAGTACAGTCATATGTCAGAGGGAAAAGGGCCACAAAAACAGATGCAAAAACCCACCAACCTAGCAGTGTGTGGACCTGATGAGCCGAAAAATATAACCGGTCTAGACTGCAATGACAACTGATAAAGCACACTAACACATATCAAGACCTTTGCATGAAAAAATATATATGGCGGAAGGTACTATGTATTGGAACCTGTACATTGTCGAGCATCCCGACGGCCAGTTAGATTTGGGGTACCACTGTTAATTAGGTGAGACGTGGTGGAAGAGACAAACTACGATATCAATAGGTAATGCTCTCCTCTAAACCGGGTATCCAGGGAAGGAGAAAAGGGTGAAGGGTAAAGAGGAGAAGGTGATAGGGGGGATATTCCCAGAATGGGAGGTGGATAAGAGTAGAAATAGGGACGGAGCATGGGGTAAAAAACGAAAGCAGATAGCGACTCTCGCCCAGGTTGGTGAAAGTTGAGTCTGGGAGGTCATCCATATCACGGAGGTATGCGTCAGTATAGGCAAAATAGTTCCAGGGTCTCCAGGTCTCACGAAAGATCTCCTCCCGGTTGTGAGGTGAGATCTTTCATATCTCTCGGTTCACTAACTTTAGAAAACCAGAGGGCTATGGAAGGTGGGTTCTCCATTCTCCAGCAGAGGAGGATACATGCCCTAGCCGCATTCAGTAACTGAATAGTAAGGGAGGCTATGTATTTCTTGATTGGTCGTGTGAAGAGGTAGAGCAAACATGCAGCTGGGTCTCCCTCCAGGTCGACATTGGTGAGGTGTTTGATCATGGAGATCAGCTCACGCCAAAAGGGTCTAAGTTTGGGGCAGTCCCAAAAAATATGTAACATCGTTCCCTCTGCATTGCTACATCGCCAACATTGATGGGAAATGTCAGGGAAGAAACGATGCAAAGTGGCGGGCACTCTGTACAAGCGGGTCAGAATTTTGTATCCAGTCTCCTGGATTCTGGTAGCTCTAGCTGACTCTTCTAATGTGATGATGGAAGAATGGTATTGATTGAACATGTGCTTCCCTTGGGAGTGTTGCAGGACAAACAGGGAAAAGTGCCAGCACTACAGTCAATAGGCAGACTTCCACCTGCAATGGGTTCCTGGGCAAATTTCTACCTAGCTATGGCCAGTCTACTATAAGTGCTATCTAGGAAACACTGCAACTATGTCAAAGTCAGAAAGTCCTCTCACTTTACTTTAACTCATGTTTAATATATACCTGCCTGGAGTGTGCTCCCTGTGCCTGCATCCGTTTCCTCCCACACTCCAAAGACATGCTGGTAGGTTAATTGACTTCTGTCTATCTTGACCCTAGTATATGTACATATGAATGTTCGTTAGGGACCTTAGATTGTAAGCTCGAGGGCAGGGACTGATGTACATGTACAATATATACTGTATGTAAAGTGCTGCGTAAATTGACTGCACTATATAAATACCTTTAATAGAAGAAATATATTGGTGATTCAATGACTGATATACAAGCTCTATGAAGACTATAGAGAACCTTTTTCCCAGGGATGCGCAACCGCTGGCCCGTGGGCCACACGTGGCCTGCAGCCCCCTTTGATGTGGCCCGCAACCTCCTGCTCTTGGATGGCGGGTTAGCAAAGGAGAGGAAACAGAGCCAATGCTTCTAGTATAGTGCCGGCTTCTGTCACAGGCGGAGTGATATCAAATGTACTGCCTGTGACAGTTGTCGGCATTATACAGGAAGCGTCAGCTCTGCTCTCTAATGCAGCTGCATGCTCCTGTCACACTGATGCTCAGAGATGGCGGGTCAAGAACCCGGATCTGGGAGAGTACCAGCCAGCAGTACCCACCAGCAGTACCAGCCAGCTGTACCAGCCAACAGTATCCACCAACAGTACCAGCAGCCAGCAGTACCTGCCTTGGAGGACAGCCAGCAGCAGCCACCTGGGGGACAGCAGCAGCCAGCGATACCTGCAGGAAGAAGTGAAGATTGAGGTTAGTTGAGGTGCAGGTAAATCCCAGTGCATCAGTGTGAAAGCAGCCTTA
This sequence comes from Glandirana rugosa, assembly GCA_018402905.1. Lineage (NCBI taxonomy): Eukaryota > Metazoa > Chordata > Amphibia > Anura > Ranidae > Glandirana > Glandirana rugosa. The sequence continues at coordinate 333,519 of BLSH010165864.1, forward strand.
GGCCCCTTTCACACGATCAGTCTAATCGGGTCCACCTGTCTGTTTTTCATGCGGACCCAAACTGACTCGCCATTCACCTCTATAGAGCGGCAGATGTAAACGGACTTGTGTCCGTTTACACCCGCCTATCTCTAATCCAATCTGCTTAAAAAAACAGAAAGGGATTCTTCCCCTTTTTGTCTGTGCGGATCGGATCGGAGGGCCCATAGAGTAGAGCAGGCTGTGTCCGTGTCTGCTCTGCATATGCTGAGTGGACACAGACCTCTCATCCACCTGCTTTGCTCATTGTAGCCCACGACCGTTACCAAATCGCTAAAGTGGCCCTCACTCTTCAAAAGGTTGGGCACCCCTGCTTTAGCCTCATTAAGGCTTGATTTAATGGCAAGAAAATAAAAAAAAAACAGCATTTACAGGGAGTAGACATATAGGATGGCCAAGTGCACTAGGCACATAGCAGGGTGAAACAGAGCCACTCAGCAGGTAGATAGCCTGCTGTCTTCTGTGAGTTTATTTTTTAATTATTTATATCAGACTGGACTTTTCCTTCAGACTTTCATATGAATAATGCAGTGATGTAGGGCCCAGTGGAAAACACTGGCCAACAGCCTGCAAAGGCCAAAGCGGACTTCTCATCAAATAGGCCTCGCTCGTCTTTCCACCCTATTCCTTAAAGTGATAACAAGTAAGAAAACCCCCCAAATATTTGCTACGCTGCCATACTAGCTGCTTTGGGATCCTACAGTTACCAGTCACATCATTGTGTCTTCTGAATGGGAGGATCTAAGTTCAGATTGGTGGATCCTTGCCAAGCGACCACATGCCTAGGCTGCAGTGCGGTGCCAGCAAATTCAGCAAGTTTTTCAGGGCTACTGTTAGCTCTAATCACTCACATTAATCCCTCAGGGAGCAGGATGGGTAGAGGATTCATATATGAGAACTCCCTATCCTAATCTGTATGTCCTACTCTGCCTTTAGGTGATCCCTAAAAACTGATCTCTTCAGGCAAGCCTATCCCCCATCTAACTAACAATTGGAATTTTACTTTCGCCATCAGCTAATCCCCCACATTACCTTTTGTATAATTTGCTTCTCCCTTTTAGATTGTAAACTCTTATGAACAGAGCCCTCTTGTCTTGAATTGTATTGTAACTCTTCTGTCTCCTTCTATTTTGTAAAGCGCTGGGAAAGCTGTTGGCAATATATTCATCCTGTATTCTACTATTAATAATGATAATAATACTGAGCCTAGGCTGCTTTAGCCATATGGGGCCATCAAGTCATTGCAAGAAAATGTTCACTAAAGATTCTATAGTATCCATTAAAAAAAAAAAAAATCACAGTATTGTTTAAATGCAACATTGTTCAAACATGGAGATCGGTCATGGGTCCAGGAGATTAAATATTTTGTTTGTAGATGATTAGAAAAGTACCTGGCAGCAATCGCTGGATGTCCTCTGTGTAGACTAACCTCAACACTACCTGCAAAGCTAATTAACAGGTGGACCTGGGCCTCCATGTGATGCCTCTAGAGATGAATAGGGTCATGATCCTTTTATGACTATGTACACCATGTCATAAACTTTAATAAATCATTAGCACACAAATGTTGCTAAATTAATTAGTATAAAGCCTAGCAACAGAGGTCACTAAATCAGATATTGCTTTAGCATCTACTGTATATCCTATTCTTTACCGGTCTAAAGGTACCTACAAACATTCAGGCAATCCAACCATATTGGAGAACGTTCATAGGCACTACCCAGCCCGTGCCAGCCATCCCAGGGGAGACTCAATTGACTGAATTTGATTTTTCATGGCCAGTCGCTGTTGTGCCAGAAATGGTGCATGTCACTGCAAAGGTTCATTTTGATACTGTGATCTTTGGATGCAAAGTAGATAGCCCAACCCGCCATCTATTAGTTAAAAAGGAATAGATCTTCAGATTTGACCAAGTTGTTAATACTTTTGGGTACTTCCACAAAGCAATTTGGCATGTCATTTAACTTGTATAGGTTCATTTATCTGCGATCAGTGTGATTGATTCAGCATTAAAACATCTTTCAACATTTAGATTGTCTACAGGTTAATTACGGTGCAACAGCAAGCCCTGGCAATGCACATTATTGCATCCAGAGATATCCAATCTCAGTGCTTGGAAATCAATCCCTCATCTCTGTAGTATAAAGGAGCAAACCGCTCACTGAGTGTACAGAATGGGGTACTATTGGTTGAATCCCAAAGATGCAGCTATCTCGAAGTAACGAAAGGTAGATCTGTATATTGTCAAGCTTCAAGTTGTTTGCTGTTCCTTACCTCAAGTGAAAAAATGCTAAGTGAAAGCAGTAAAAAAAATATAAGGACCTGTGTCAATGGGCATTTGTTTGTTTCAGACGGGTCTTGCACTCCCATACAGTCTATGGGAATGCACAGCAAATGCAGGTCAGAAGGACATTAACTTGAGGCCAATGGCACATGTCAATTGATTCTGAATGATCTCAGAAGCAACTCAACCTTATACCATCCACACAAGCCCAAAGACCATCAACATAGTTCCTAAAAATAGCTTACTCCCAGCTTCTGGCATGTCTTCCTAGATTGGTTGACGCCATAAGTCCTTCTCATGGGATCCTAGGAAAGGTAAGGAACGTTCCTCTATGAGAATGAGATTTGGGATCCTCCACTTTCCCAGGATCCCGTGGTCAGACCAATTTTCATGCAAAATATGCTTTAAATTGAACATTCAACATTTATGAACACATGACAACTAGGGTGCTGGAAATGTGAAGTAATTAAAGGAGAGCGGAATTATGGAAGCAACCTTTGAGTGTTTGGTTTTTAAAGGTGCTTGGGGCTCTAAAGCTGCCACCCTCAGCCTGCTTTACTGTCTAGTGAGCCACTAACTTGAATGCAACCAGTAAAGGCTGGAAAGTGTGAACACCCATCCTGCATGCTGGTTCCAGGCCAGTGGCTCACTAGGTATAGAAAGCCAGGCTGCTGTGACACTGCAAAATATGTCCCCACAGGATTACTTTAAGGGTGAACTATACAGCCAGGTAACCATGCTGGCTTTGAGACTGTGAGGCTAAATGCAGCACATGGCTACCGTACTGTTCCCTAAGGTTATTGTTATTTGCATAGTACCAGCCAACACTAGTCATTGGTTGGGGGAGATCAGACAGCATCCCTCAGTTGTCTGTAGATTTGTGATTGTGGTTGGCAGATACCAATAATTTGATAGCTCATGTCATGCTAGTGATCACTAGAGGCAACTGGACCCCTAAAGGCCCATTAAAGCTGAACTCTGGGCAAAAAAACAACTTTTCCCTTGCAGTTAGGGCTGTGCCTGTGCTGGAAGGTTAATTGCTCATTTTCCTTTAGGGGAGAGATGACGGGAGACATACTTGCCTGATCCACCCCGCACAAGACTGGTCCCTGCAGCTCCTGCACCCCCTGAGTCTTGAACAGTGGACTGTTCCTGACACCATCAAGCCCAGATCGGGCTCCACAGACCTGCTCTGCACATATAGATACCCAGTCCAACGCTGGATTGTGGGGGAGTGCTGTTTGCCGGTGAAGCAAAAGGATTTATGAGTATAATGCTTTCTCTTCTCCTCTGCATAAAACTGACACAGCCTTGCTGCCAGGTAAAACTTTTTTTTTGCCCTGAGATGGGCTTTAAAGTAAACTTTGCCGTTTTTTTGTGTAGTGTTATGCATCAACGTGCATAATGTGTGTTAACGCAGTCCATTCATTTTAACTAGGCTGCCAATTCACCAGCATGGACAAAAAAGGGTCATGTAGCATTGTTTTCTGCAGTTATGTGTTACATATGTACGCTGGAGCCAGGTTGCTTTACTGCATTAGGCTGCCATTCAAAATGAATGTAATGTGCACCAATGTGTTATGTTAACACGTTACCACAACCATTTGCATTGGAGAAGTGTAAAAGCCTCTAAAATTGCAAAGACCTTCTCCTTAAGAATCAGGAAGTGGCACAGTAGAACTGCACTTCTCAACCAGAGTTCTATGGAGCCCCAGGTTCCTCCAGAGCTGCCCTTTCTCAACTTGGGTTCTATGGAGCCCCAGGCTTCTTCCAAAGTTGCTCTTTCTCAACTAGGGTTCCATGGAGCTCCAGAGTTCCACCAGAGTTGCCCTTTCTCAACCAGGGTTCAATGGAGCCCCAGGGTTCCTCCAGAGCTGCCCTTTCTCAAAAAGGGTTCTATAAAGCCCCAAGGTTCTTCCAGAGCTGCCCTTTCTCAACCAGGGTTCTATGGAGCCCCAGAGTTCCTCCAGAGCTGTCCTTTCTCAACTAGGGTTCCATGGAGCCCCAGGGTTTCTCCAGAGCTGACATTTCTCAACCAGGGTTCAATGGAGCCCATGGTTCCTCCAGTGCTGCCCTTTCTCAATCAGAGCTCCATGGAGTCCCAGGGTTCTTCCATAGCTGACCTTTCTCAACTAGGGTTCCATGGAGCCCCAGAGTTCCTCCAGAGCTACCCTTTCTCAACCAGGGTTTAATGGAGCCCAGGGTTCCTCCAGAGCTGCCCTTTCTCAATCAGGGTTCCAAGGAGCCCCAGAGTTCCTCCAGAGCTGCCCTTTCTCATCCAGGGTTCCTCCAGAGCTGCCCTTTCTCAAGCAGGGTTCCTCCAGAGCTGCTCGTTCTGAACCAGGGTTCTATGGTGCCCCAATGTACTTCCAGAGCTGCCCTTCCTCAACCAGGGTTCCATGGAGCCCCAGAGCTGCCCTTCCTCAATCAGCATTCTATGGAGCCCCAGGATTCCTCAAAAACGATATATATTGTACAGAGGGGATGGTCCCCTTATCTCCCCCCCATAACCCTGTGCTGGATAGGGCTCACCTCCAGCGTTCCCAACTGTCAGTAAATTTATGAACAGTTTGTAAAATGAGTACATTTAGCATCTGTCTGTAAATGACATGTAATGAACAGCGGCATTTTTTCATACAGATTTTACAAACTGTTTGTAAATTTACTGACAGTTGGGAACGCTGCTCACCTGTACAGTGCTGGGTATGCAGGGGACGGATCTCTCCATACACATCTATAGACGGGGCTGCTCTCTCATCTCTGACCGATCATCAGACACACGAGGAGCTCCGATCTGATTGCTCATTCTAGGGGGAGATCGCACCGATTGGACGGGTATAGAGAACACCGGGTGCCCCGGGTCAGGTGTAATGGTCGCCCCCGACCCCTCCTTTCCCACCCCCATCCTGTGTCCCGGCCATTAACCCCCGGCTCCCCGGACTCTCTGCATGCCCCGACATGTTGATGTTATGTTGGGGGCGGAGCTGGTGTCAGGTCTGGATGTGGGCGTGTTCTCCCGGTCTGATTGGGCGTGGTTTGTCCAAGTTGGCTGCTCCGGCTGCTGGTGAGTGCAGTTAGTGAAGTGTGTGCGGTGCACGGTGATCCTCCCTCCGCTCCCGGTACATGGGACGACTCTCCTCCGATATCCAGGCTCATGTCACACGGCTGACCCAGGTGAGTGATTGTCCGCTACATACAGCCTGACAGCTCCGCACTGCCCGGGACCCTCACACCGGGATCTGTCCGGACCGCTACTCCGGGCTCTCCGGGGCACTGTGCCGGACCAGGCAAAGTTCAGACACATCGCCCGGTCTGTGCTCATCACTGCCCGGTACTACCGGCTTCCTACCGGAGACTTCATCCCATCGCACACCCATGGCACTGCACCGGGGAACACCCGTCCATTTATATACACGATCGGGAGGTGTGTGCTGTCATCACCCAATCTCTCCTCACTGTCCGTTACCGGGACCGATCTGTCACACACAGGACAGTAAGTGACCATTACACCCATCCCTATATACAGAGCCCAGCACTGCATACACCTGCGAGAGTATATATAATATATACTGCATACACCTGGGAGAGTATATATAATATATACTGCATACACCTGGAGGAGAGTATATATAATATATACTGCATACACCTGGAGGAGAGTATATATAATATATACTGCATACACCTGGAGGAGAGTATATATAATATATACTGCATACACTTGGAGGAGAGTATATATAATATATACTGCATACACTTGGAGGAGAGTATATATAATATATACTGCATACACCTGGGAGAGTATATATAATATACACTGCATACACCTGGAGGAGAGTATATATAATATATACTGCATACACCTGGAGGAGAGTATATATAATATATACTGCATACACTTGGAGGAGAGTATATATAATATATACTGCATACACCTGGGAGAGTATATATAATATATACTGCATACACCTGGGGGAGAGTATATATATAATATATACTGCATACACCTGGGGGAGAGTATATATAATATATACTGCATACACCTGGGGAATATATGAGAGGGGGTCCACATACGTCATATATAATATATATATGAGAGGGGTCCACATACGTCATATATAATATATATGAGAGGGGGTCCACATACGTCATATATAATATATATATGAGAGGG